>CAAKHC010007527.1:0-56317 GCA_901007825.1 Macroramphosus scolopax | reverse complement strand
AGCAGGGTCATTAAAACATGCTTGTAATGTGGTGAACAGGAGTAAATGGCGGCCTGGTGTCCAGGCTCAGCTGCAGCTGTTTTTTTTGCTGTGTGTGTATGTGTCTGTGTGTGTGTGTGTGTTTATGGTATCACAGCGCACACAAAGGAAAGAGGTGAATGAAAGCCCACTTTCATCCGAGCAAGAATCACTTTTCTCCATCATCATCAACATTAATTCCGCCGCTTTGTGTATATTTGAGGTTCACTTGCTTCTTTTGTAAACGTTCCAAGGCCTTTCATCTTCCCTCCGTTTAACACCTAAATGTGTTCAGCAGCAAAATCAATAAAAGTATCCACAACCGTCACCTGTTACACTTTGTCAGCGTGAGGCCAAGGTTGCAGGGTTCATTTCTATCCTAAAATACGAGGCCGGTGATTTTCTATATCTTCTATTCCCTCTTATTAACTATTAAAAAGTGTTTTAAACACACCAGTGAAGCACAAAATTGCACTGGGTGACATGTGGCTTCATTACCATGAACATGAACAATGTGGTCGCAGTTCACTGGGCAGTCGGGATGTTTTCATGGGATTTGCTGACAGTAAGAAAAGCCTTACTTTAAGGCATTAAGGCAGATCAGAGGGACACACGGCGTTCAGAGATGTAGAGAGGCATGCCATTTAGGAAGACTTATTTTAGTAATATAGCGGCTTTATAAAGCAGCATTTTGTCTCCAAAAGCCTCTCAGTTCAGAGATGGATTTAACGTTGGACATGGAAACGAAAGCAACACTTTATTTCTCACGCTTGATACATCCATCATGTGTTGGGCATCACCAGAGAACCCTTAATTTGTCCATCAATTTAAAAAAAAAAGGTGAGAATTAAACCCCTGAACATCTTAATCTCCAAACCATTTAATAAATGAATCAAGTAAGTATATTTTAATGGTTGCATGACTTTCTATTTCATTTACTAATTAATTTTTTAGATATTTAACAAAGTCATTAATTTAATTTAAAGTGCTTTCAAGGTTGGTTGAGCTAATTAATGATATTATAAAAGGATTCTTATTCAGTATTCATGCATTCAATCTGTTCCTTTTTCATTTAAGGTGCAAATTGTGGGGTTCACTCTAAATTCAAAATCTCTATCTGTTTATTTTAAGGGATATTTAAGGAGGAAGAAACCGTTAAAAATGTATCCAATGGCATGACAGTTATACCCTTATTGTCACCTCATTGAAATATCCCTTTTAAGGTGCTTATATATGTTGGGCCTTTGTGTTCTTCTGTTGAATGTGAGCGTCCTTTACAGCTTAAAGTGATATTAAACCATACAGCCAAGACTATATAATGCAAATATATCATCTTCAATTAACTTAACTATTAATTAACCTTTATGATCCCATTAAAAAGGCTTAATCACATGATTATTTTCAGTGTGTCTAGTTTGATCAGGACAGTCAGGTATCCTGAAGATGAAAATAGTCTGTCAATGGATCAAATGAAGACGATGGACATGCACCACTTTATCACCAAAAAACAGGAAGAGATAATGAATATCAGCAGATAAGATTTATTTCAGTCTAAACTCCTGACATGAAACTGTCCAAACCCTCAGCGGAAGCAGCTGCTTTACCTCCCCCCCAACATGGTGGCATGATGTTATGATTTTCTGCCGGATTCCTGCACAAAAACATCAGCAACAACAACAACAACCGGATTTAATAGAATCTGCTTATCTGGCGTTCTTAGCTGCCTCACAGGGAAAAACACAATTTGGGATTAACTGATCTCTTCTCCTAATTCCTCGTTTAAAACGCTTCCGTTGTGATTACAATGATAATGCTGATGATTTCAGTTAAAGCCAAATTCTGTGACGCTTTGTATTCATTCCCGATTCTCTAAAATTGTTCAATTCACAGGGAGACACAAGACCTCAAGGGTTGCGGTTGGATGGTATCTGTCTTTATTTGACGTCTCCCCAGCAGTTGTGACAGCGTTATCTGGCATGCCGTGAAGATGATGATGTTTAGAATAACAATGAACATAATAAAAATCCCCTTTGGGAGAAGAAAAGATCAGTTGACGCACAATCTCTATGTGTTACTTTTTGTTGTCTGACTATGAAAACAGATGTAATATATTACATCCGTTTCCAGATTTGAGTCATCCGGGAGATGTGAGCCATGCATTCCTTCCAAAATCTCTCAGAGAATGATGATATTTTATGATGCCTTAACTCGATGGTCATGGTTGGGTTGGGTTGACGGAAATGACTCACGTGTCCCACTACGCCTGTATTCTATTTCCCCCGTAGATACGCGTTTCTCTGTAACTTACCACAACCAGTTATCTCACCCACTCCTAACCGTAACCACCTCTTGTATCCTGTGACGACCTCCACTGCTGGCTGAATGGAGGAACAACAATATCCCAGGCAGTGAACCCAACAGCAGATCATTTAATAATGTAATGGAAGTCATTCCTTATGGTCCATCCCATCTGATTCATCCTATTGTTACTTTCTAAAGACAAAAAAAAGAACCTCCCTTTCGTTTCAAAGACAAAAGAAAAGGTTTCTCCATGTTGCATTTCTTTATTGAGTCTCTGTCTATGTATACGAGTTTGGTCCGGACCTGCTCTGTATGAAAAGTGCCCATTATGATTTGGAGTGAAAAAAATTGATTTTATGCAGTGGAATGATTTAGTGTTGCTAAGTGCAACCTCATTTCCATGCCTCGCCTACTAAAAAACTGCAACCCAGCAGTACGGGTTGATAAAGCTGGTTACATAAGTTCTGCATACGATTACGTCAGGTATGAAATGATTCACAGATATTCACACAGTATTAGTTCTGGTTATTGGCAGATAATGGCAGATCAGTAACCTCTGGTGCAGGTAAAACACATTTGAAGCCACAGTTTCTCCTCCATCTCTCAACTGTGTGACTCATGCGGCTCACAGTGGGTCCACGGCCCTCTGTGGGTTCTTACTTTGGCACAATGATGAATCCTGTTCTCAACACGATCCTGCTGCTGGTGGGCAACATGTAGGGCGTCATGTGTTGGTGAGATCGTTTCTGATGTGAATGTTGCTCTTGGTGCTCGAGGATTTAAGGTCTGGGGTGACATCAGACACAGCTGCACATCATCCAAGGGAACGTAAATACACCGGGATATAAGGAGGGTCTGCGTCTCACTCTTTAGCATGTAGACACAGTTTCTGGAAGCTGAAAACATCCCTGTTGTCCAGTGACCTCCCTGTTCAACAGACAAGTTCCCTATTGAGCATCTGTGGACGTCAACAGGTTCCTGTCCCCGGGACCGTCCAGGAATGGGACATTCCACTGTGTGGCCTGAACACTTATATTTCAGTTGAATTAGTTGTTCCAGAAACCACATTTAATGGAGCCAGGCTGTTTATTTATATTGACCTTCATTATAAAGTGTATCTCAAAGGACGTCAGAGTGGAGGATAAAAACATGTTCACCACCTACAGGCAGGACACCGTCTCACTTCTGTCCCAGTTAAGGCCCGACGCTGTCCCGTCTCCGTCCCACTTCCACTGATGCATTAGCCATCAAGACAAAAAAGAAATACTCAAAGAAAAACCCAGAAGACCAAGAGTGGACTCGGCTTCATTTGCTAAATGATTTATAACTGTATAACCAGAAATAAGGTAAGTGCTTTCTTCAGGGAGGATACGACACTTCCAGTATATGAGAGGAAGTTGCCAGAAAAGGAGACAGATTGAGCCGAGACGCGTGAACGGTGATTGAGTAAATACTTTGAGGCTTCAATATTACTTTTTCCATGTATCTTTACTTTACTTGATTAACTTAGCGGTGAGGTACTTCTTGCTTTTATCCCATTAAATTGAAGGTGGATGAACTTTCTCCTTCACTACATTTACTTAGTGCGCAGTATATTATTTCCTAACCATTTTTTTGTATATTAAACCTTTTTACCTTACAATATTGAATAAATATAACAATGCACAAAAACTGCCGTGTATGTGTTAGCAAGCACAACCGAGGCTGATGGGAATGTTTTGCAGTTAGGCAGATACGACTTATTTTTCAAGTCCCAAATAAGTCAAGACTGGCACACCAAGCAAGTCACACATCTGCAACTTAGGGAATCATGTCCTTAACAGGTCCTAATGCGTTCTTCATAAAAGTAAAGCAGTTTCATTATAATTTGTCGAGTGCAGAAGCGAAGTGACTTGTTGGATGAATAGAAAATGACCTGATGAGACGAGTAAAAAGTGAAGAGATCATCAGAGATATTACGATTGACCAAGACAGGAACAAACATGTGGTTTAAATTCTAATTCAATTAATCGAATAGTTGAAAGCGAAAAAAAACAATCCGTCAAATAGTTGATGTAACATGTCAGTCCGGATCTAAACGGCCGACATTTCAACATCACTAAGCAGAATTAAAAACCTGCTGAAAGCCCGCCGGCTGATCTATAGGAGGAAAATATATAGAGATAAAATTTAAAGTGCAAAATCCAGATGTTGTTGTTGTTGTGAGAGTTGATGCCTGAGAGGAAGGAAAACTCAAATCCCACATCTGTGAAATATCATCACAATACTACATCTAATGTATATATCTTTATTTGAAACACAACAGAAGCTGCAAATGAGATGAGACCTCTCAGGATGACAAATTAATTACATAGAAATAAAAGATGATTGTGACATCAGGACATTTCTCAGAAGATTTTCAAGAATAAAATGGATGACGGATGGAACGATCAGTTTCTGCTGAAAACTCATTTCATACCTGCAGGAGTTTGTCCACTGAATACAAGCGCTTTTCTATTCACAGCAGCAGTCTGGTGGATCATTTTGAAGTCTTGGAAGATTTGACAAAGATGCTACTTGTACTGATGAGGAGCTCAGTTCTGATTGAAGATGTTTAAAGCTGTTTACTTATAAAAAGGTTCGTCTCTCCGTTTGTATTGAAGTGCTAAAGTAACATTACAAGGAGTTTGATTGAAAGAATGTTTTTCATCAACAAGTCAACGACGCCTTTTTAGCATTTTTGAATGGATCCAACATGAACACAAATATCTTACAACTCCACTGTGTTTGTCGGGAACACGCGCACTTGCAAGAACGAGGTCAGCCCTCTCCAATCCAAAACACATAATCCACTCCCCTACCAGATCAAGATATTTTAGATTAATAGAAAATCTTGTCTTAGAAATCCAACATTTGTTTATCCTGAAAACCTGCAGTGGACGAAAACATAGTGAATTCATGTAAATATACTGTACATGAGGGTTTAGATGTTACTCTTCATATAGCAATCAAGACATGTTATTCATTTGACTCCATCGTTCAACACCGGCCTCTTGTAGAGGCTCTATGTGCAGATTTGAAACAGCGTGGCATCAACTAAATCTCTGGCTGTGGGTTCCGTTTCCAATAAAATAAAATAATCCAGCGTTTGTTTTTCATCAATAACAGTTTTGGGCTTATACACACGCTGTGTCTACATTTGCTTGATCATCTGTTTAGAGTGTTGGTGCACAGCTTCGACAAAGGCGCCCACATTCTCCGGGTCCATGTCGGGGTAAAGGCCGTGGCCGAGGTTGGCGATGTAGCCCCGCGTGCCGAAACCCTCCAACATCTTCTTCACAATGCCGGAGATGCGCTCCTGAAGGAGGAGAGGCAGAACACAACAGGTTTATATCACAGCTGAGCATCTGAGTGTCCGTACTGTGTAAACAAAAAACAAGTGAAATCATTTCAAATACAAAAGGGAAATACAGAGGGATTTATATAGGATTGTCTGCAGGATGCTGACGGGCAGCAGCAGAGGTATTTTCAAACTGATAGCATAACTGATGGATCAGAATAAGACCAGTTTTCTTATTGTTGTCATAAATAATCCTCTCTTTTTAATTATAGCACACACGCATCACTTTAAGCCCAGAACATAGCCGCCACTACTCTAGTACACAGAGATAAAATAAATAATCATAACAAAAGCGGAGAAAATGAGTCAGAACCAAAGTGGGAGTGCTGGTTACCTTCGGAGAGTACAGAGCACATGGATCCATGTTTCCCTGGAGGCTAACCTTCCCCCCTGTGCGCTCCCTGAATACAAACACACACACACCACAAACACATATCTTCATTAAAAATGTGTGAAAACATATTTTGGTTGTAAAACATCAACATGGCACATGGATACGATGCGGCATTGTCTCCCCCAGTTTTAATTTGTGTGAGGTGAAGCAGTGAAACCTCTGTGGAATGTGAAGATAACAAGAGTCAACACACCAACAGCATCAGCCTGTGTGCAGATGCAGCAGTAGCCTCTTTAAAATCCTGTGTTAGCGTGAAGGCAGCAGAAAATTAGCTTCATAATGAAAGTACTTGACGTGGATGTTTACAGCTGCAGCAACAATCACAGAGGATAACGTCCTGTTTGCTGAGGAGCAGGTTAACCACTGATCTCTCCCTCCTCCCCGGTTTGTCACTCGCTGCAGGGTTGAAGTCAACACACATCCGTGTTTCTGGTCTGTTTAATGTTTTACATGGCAGTTAAAGGATTACCCCGTGTGTCCTGTGACATGTGTGTGTGTCCTGTGACAAGTGTGTGTGTGTGTTACCGTGCTGATCGTGGGTCAAGGGTCCAGTCCAGCCCGACCACCTCATAATGGGACTGAGACAGGTCCTCCAGAGCATAGTGAGCATCCTTTGCAAACACAATCTGAAACGAGCGCACACATACAAACACACACACACACACACATTTTGAGACAATCTCTGGTGAAATGGTGCCATCTACAGGTTATATTGTGAAATACTTCAGACTGGGTGAATCCTTAATGATGCCTCTTGGGAAACACAGTCGTTGAAGCAACAGAGTGCGGCCGAGAATAGAAACGAGTATCGAAACTAATACAGCAGGTAATTATAACAAGAGAGTACACAGAATAATACAAGCAACATACTGTCACTAAAGTTGGCGAAGTTGCAGCTTAGAAAGTTATAAGCATGAGTGCATCATTAGCTTATCACTGTCATATACATAATGCGTTAAATGAAACTCAATAACATTCACAGTGATGTCAGAGTAGAAGTCTTACTGTGTGTGTGTGTGTGTGTGTTGCGGATTTTAAGAGCCACTAAACCCAAAAAAAAAACCAAATGTTTCAGCTGTAACAGTGTATATGGATGTTTAGTAATGTTGTTGATTGATTCAGGTCCAAATCTTCACATTTTAGAGCAAAGTATTTGAATTCTACACATTGTTATTATAAATATGCACTGTGACTGCCCCCTACAGGTGAAATCCAGCTATTGCAATTTAACTTTAAGAGCCTAAACTAATCCCCTCTACCCCCTTCTTAGCCCCTCACTCACTTTGTTTTCATTTTTCCAAATGATGCAGTTATGCTCAGACCTCAGGGATTAGTTACTCTTGACGCACATGTATACACATTTGAATCCAAATGTGTTTACAGTTATGTGGTCATGTCTTGTGTTCAGTCGCTCACCATAGGAACGTCCTGTCGGGCCTCCTTGAGTTTGTCTTTGACGCGGCGAGCAATGTCTCGAAGGTAAGGCAGAGAGAACTCATTAAACTCCGCCGGCCCCAAGATGCCGGCGTGGGAATCAAACACCTGCAGCGCCTGGACACAGCAGAGGAAAAACAGATTGAAAACAGATTGTGACCATGATGCAAGCTTTTTATTTCTGACTGTGGAGACATTCTTACATCAACGACGTTGAACAAAAGCATTAAAAGATGACTCTCGCAGAAACAAACCTTCTGTAGGCCGTTATGGGAGCTCTGTGTTTTGTGTGGACTGGAAGTGGATGATGCTAGCATGACCACTATAACATTTTATAGCTTAGCAGCAAGATCATCTACATCCTCATGTCTACTACTTCCGTTTTGTTCGGTTGAATCTATTATATTTTGTGTTGAAAAAGATTATAAAGTTGTAACTGCAGTCTTGCAGTAGTCTGACCTGAGCTCCAGCCGCCACCTGTCCCAGCAGATACTCCACTATCACGTCCGTCAACATTTTCAACAGAATGTGGCTGGCTTCAGGGTGCCGGTACAGCCAACGCTTCGCCTTAGAGTGGGTGTTGGATCCTCCACCTTCGATCATGTAGGACATGAGTGTCCACTGTGGAGCGACGGCAGAGAGAAACATGTTGATTACAGGTTCTGAATACCTACGCCTGGTTTTCTAAACACGTCATCGCTCACCGGAGCTCCAGTGAATCCGATAAGCGGCACTTTGCCCTCGATCTTGTGTCTGGTCAGGGTGATGGCGTTGAAGACGTAGCCCAGCTCCTTGTCCACATCCACTTTCACCCGCAGACGCTGCAGGTCTTCTGGCTCCTTCAGGGGCTCGGGGAATGAAGGACCTTTACCTGGCACCATTTGGACATCCATACCCATAGCCTGAAGAGAAGAAGAACTATGTAACTCTTTGTAACCGGTGCATCTACAGGATTACATCACAGAAGCTTCCCCATGCTCACCTGCTGTAAAGTGACTTCTAAATACGCTCAGTGTACAACCTTCACTTCCATGCAACGTGGTGTGTGATGGTTCAAAAGCACTCTAAAACATGAACAACACCACAAAGCTAAGCTGACTAATAACTACATATAGCTTTTCATAGTGGAACATTTTGTCATTGAGTATCTAATAATTTTACATCTAAAATGCTGTCAAAGCTGTTTAAATGCCACTTTAGCCACTAGAGGGCAGAAAAGCATCAAAACAAACTGAAAGATCCGCAGCGGGTACAAATCACCAGCTGATAATGTTAGTATCGGTAACAATTGACGAGATAAGGACTGGTCACATTCAGAGTTGTGTGTGTGAAGTGAATCTTTAAGTAATCACAGTGAACATTAGGTAATGAACATGTTAAACAATGAGCTCGGTCCTCTTATCTTTACCTGTGGGACAATTAGGATGTCCGAGAAGATGATGGCAGCATCAAATGGGTAACGTCTCAGAGGCTGAAAATAGGAAAAGAAGAAACTTACATGAAAATGTGTATGTGCCACCAATGCAACTCCATAGTCTATAATCCTGTTAGAGGGCTGAAATCAACTTTTAATAATGAATTCAAACTCAATGAAGTCAGACCTTTCATAAGAAGTTAAACAACAATGCTCTACCTGCAGAGTGAGCTCGCAGCAGGCCTCTGGCGACCGACATGTCTCAAAAAAGTCCTTTCCTGCCCTGGACTCACGGAATTCTGCAGATTAAAGGAAAGAAAACATTAGTAATCATACTGCTATTATTGCCTTTGATTGGTTGTTCATTTGAATGAATGGAAGATAAACTAAAGGAAGATTCAAGGGACGTATTTCAAATGGGTTTGGTTGAGAACAATATGCCCTACAGGAAATAAAAGCAGTACCTGGTAGGTATCTTCCAGCCTGTCTCATACACCAGACTGGGACATGCTCCGTTTCTTCTCCTCGCGCCGCTCGCAGGAATGTATCATTCTGGAGCTGAGGGAAGTCTTTAGGTCTAGAAGGACAAACAGACATGTAGATTTTTGTTGTTGTTGCTCATTAAACAATGTTGCATCACACACAGACTGTTCTGACAGAGCAATGGGGACAGCATACTAACAGAGTCAATATATGTATCCACATTATGTATCCAGAAGCGTTTCACAAACGATATCTCCGACTGAAGGTCTGAGTCAGACCGCACAAGCTTGTCTTTGGTGTAGGCCTAAATCAATTGTTCCCTTCTTGAGATGTTTAGCTGGCATCTGTCAACCCATTCTGCTGGAGTTTGTTATCTATAATACAGTCTTCCACCACCCCAGCACTATTGGCCATTCATCTGAGGAGTTGGACTGAGAGATAATGACAGATACGACTGCTGTGCGTCTTATCACCTCCAGGCAGCTGAAAAACAGTTGAATGAGAAGCTGCTCTGGACGGCCGAACATAAAACTTTATGCTTGTGTCGGGATGGTCATTACAAACGGTTGCAACCTATCAGGGTTTAATTTCTTTTAATGGTGATTTTGGAGCACCTCAGGACAGCCCAGTAAAATTAAACAGCACCACAACTTATAGCCTCCAAAATGACCACTGGAATACATCATCGACTCTCTCCGACTGATCCAGGAAACACTGAACATTATTATTCTCATAAGGGGATCGATGACGCACAGGTTGTTTTACAGACCTGTGAGGATACAAAGATCCTGCGCCTGGGGTAATACTTCATGCAAAAAGGTTTTTGAGGTGTGTCGGTATACAAGAGAAAACGGTCAAAAGTAGAAATACCTGCACCTGCAGAGGTATCAATGTGCAACAAATAGTTCTCATTCTGAGACAAATGCAAAATATATTTCTTGTCCGACATCAATGATGATAAAAAGTGCTCAAGAGATAAAATATAATAACTCATACTAACTATGCATTAGTTTAATTATCTAGGATTACCCCATAATCGGAAATGAGTGTATGTTTTCTGCATGAAAGACACACTTAACCAAATAGTTATGACATTTAATGGGAAATAGGTACAATGAAATCGCATCCTCTATATGCCGAATGAAACCAGAGGACCACATTTAAAGAAAAAGAGAAAAGCTTATGCTGCAGGTGGAAACAATGTTAACAGCGAGCAAGAACACACATAAATGATGTTCCAAAGAGGAGTTGTCCACAAAAGAAAGAATAGATCTTAACAGGGTAAGTACGCTGAGTTAATAGTCGGGAATTGTTCCTCTTTTCAGCGAAGACAGGGTTGTAGACGGTGAACATTATGCACATTGAAATTCACGCTCTGTGAGAAACTGTTTTCATAAGAATGACACAGACAGTCTTCATTAGATAATGTTTGGACAGTTAGCAACTAACAAGCTAGCCTTAATTCAACACTGTGTTACAACGTTGCACTTAGTTAAAACAGATGTACTTACAGGATGAAAGTGTCCTTGTTCATTTCGAGGACGTGACGAAGTTTCTGGGACACTGCTGTTTCTCTCTGGAGGCGTCAACAGCGACCTGCAGCTCCTCAACTGTCATACCAATCTGCTTCCGACTCGCTCAGCCCGGGCCGCGGCCATCTTTGACCCACGTGATCAGACCAGGAAACGAGTTTTTATTTCAAAATAAAATACCTCATACAAATAAATGTATTTCAGTGTTTTATTTACATATTTCTACATTGTATTGCTAAATATTGTTTCTACATGATGCACGTGCCACTCCAAACATTTTTGTTGCTGGTAATCCATACATGCAAAATGTAGCTGTCCTAAAATTTAACATGAATGCAATCAGACACTTAAATTAAAATCATACAGCATTTAGTTTTAGGAGTAACATTCAGTCAAGAAAAATAATGATACAATCGTTTAATTTAAAAGTGTCAGTGAAATCTCAATCATCTCCATCACAGAACTGATTTTATTGCGTGCTTCTCTGGTCCATATTACATCTTAAAATAGCAACAAAACAAAGTATACAAATTAATTTATTGTTAAATGGCAGCCAAACAAATATACTGTATTTGTATCAACTTGTGTTATTCAAAATAGCCAACAGATCACCCTGCTTTAGGATTACAATTAAATTTAAAGCATAGTCATTTTACTTTATTAAGAGAGATGTACTGTCAAACAGAGCAACATTTTCCATTCAAGCTAAACTGTATATACGACATGATGAAGAGACAAGATTTTAAATGGATGACCTTAAAAAGGAGAAATTCTTCAATATGAAGTGAGGGAAAACACTTGACTGCTCAATGACACAGCAAGCAACATGATAACTCAAATATACTCCTGCAACTTGCATTTGTAATTGTTAAATCCATAAGAAGATTTCAGTTTCAAAGCAGTGTATGAAAGAATTCAACTCGAAATGTAAAACTGAGAGCCACAATAATCGATAGAGCATGACCTAAACCTACAGTCAGAGAATTATTAAGTCATTTGATAATTTTTATAAATGTGTATTTTAATTTAAACTTATCTTTTAAATAATTACACAAGTATTATGATTTCCAGTTTTTATTGGATCCCTTTGAGAGAGAAGTTCATAATAATAATCCATTTGAATGACCAATGTGAAGGCTGTAAATATTTAGTTCATTCCATTTATAAGACTAAGTGTTGACAAAGTGCATCCCTGAAACAATTGACCAGTATAATCCTTGTGTTATTACAGGCATGTTGTATTGTGCTGCATTTGTTTTTCTGGTGTACCTGAGTGCATAAACAGATGTATGTATCATATACACAAATATATGAAGCAGCTACTACTAAAATCTGGAATGAAATGTCTTCCTTTGTCAAAGTCTGTGTAGATGTCTGTCTCTAAGGTTGTTGCTGGTACTGTCCCTCCGTGGCAGTGTAGTAGTCGTCCAGGACACTCTGCAAGAAATCAAAGGTGGGTCTGTCCTCCGGCTTATTCCTCCAGCAGGACAACATGACGTCATACAGCTCAGAGGGGCAGCTGTCGGGTTGAGGCATCCGGTAGCCACGTTGCACCGAGGACATCACCTCTCCTTTGGTCATACCTGAGGAAAAACATAAACATTGAGTTTAGAATACACACAGAGTCTGAACTACTCGACACGCATTTCTATTTTCATCTTCATCCTCAGGTGTCATCTGGAAAATTGTATTTCATTTGTGCAGACGATACCACTCTGCAGAATATTGTTGAATTGCATCATACTCTGACGTGATTTCTTCATACCCGTGTGGAGGTTTGATGTTGTGACATGCTTGCAGCTATGAAGAGTCACAATTGATCCCCTTTAGGTTCCCACAAGCGACTTGGTTTTCTTTCTCGTCATTATAATCCAGAAAATAAAATAGTAAACTAATATATGAAAGCATTGCACTCAAAGGTGGACTTGTTACTCACAGGAGGGTGGACAAGGGTATATGATGAGTTTAGACTGTTCAGATTAGTTCAGCATCTTTGGCAGTTCAAACTGTTCAAACATACTGTATATAACATTATATGAATGTAATTGCAGTAGTAGAATTTGCAGATTATATATATTTATATTTATCTTCAATACTTAAGTGGAAATGATAATTGTAAAAAAAAGTGGATTGTTTGTGTCTCATCAACCTATTTCTATGTAGTGTAAAAGGTACATGTCACCAGTAGAGGGCAGTAAACATTTGCGTTAGAAAATACACTACCTATACCACAAACCCAATAAAATATGTCACTGGCTCACTGTGTTGTACTTGATTTGTGGTAATTTGATTAAACAGCAATATGAACCACTCTTGCACAACATCAGATGACATCATAAGAGGCTTCAGGCCTACTCTAAGGACGGCCCTGTACCAATATCTACTATTTAAACCTAATTATTTTGTGCTTACAAATTGTATATTCTAAATTAATTTGTTTATTAACAAACATCCACAGGTTCCAGCACCAGAATCCCCCAGAGAGGCTGAACAGCATGGGTAAATGGGGTCCCAGAAGTTTACGCCTTGTAAACACTTCAGTGATTCGTAATTAGTTTGCCAGGCAACATCTGTAGAGCTAAACAGTAAGAAAACACCAGCTGTGAAAACAGGAAGTGGCATCATGAAATGTGACATATCTTTGTCTTTGATAGCCAACAGGTAAAATACTTTGCTGCCAATTATGTATTACACAATTTAATTGCCAGGATATTTGGTACTTCAAGGTATGTTGTGTAATAGCCGGGACATTCAATGTCAGGTGTCAGTTCCGATGTTTGACTCTAAACATTAGAAAGCTAAAGCTGGTTCTGTCCACCGGCTCAACAGCCAGCCTGTGTGTGCTGCATTTGAAATTCCTAATTCATATATCTCCTTTTCGTAAACAATTGCACTTTAACCACGCTATATTTGAATTCATAGAGGTGACGGGCAAATCCTACCGCTGCAAATGTTACAATTACTGATTATAGTTCTGATCAATTACTTCTCCTGCTATTATTAAAATAATTTGTTGGTGTCAGTTGTTGTTGTTGAAGTAATAATAGTGCTGTTACGCAACCATCATCACTATTGTTGCTCCTTCTAATTGACTAGTGTACCACGACTATTGTATGTGGCACTTGACAGGCTTCAGAAATGGGTGAATGTTATTTTGATTTATAGGTAACAAGGATGACACCTGATATTAATACCACTGTGCAGTTAATGTTCACCTGGATACGGGTTTTTCCCCAGAGTGATGATCTCGTAGAGCAGAACTCCGAAGGACCACATGTCTGACTTGATGCTGAAGGAGCCGTAGTTGATGGCCTCTGGAGCCGTCCACTTAATGGGGAATTTAGCTCCTTGGTACGACACACACACACACACACGCACACGCACACGCACACGCACACGCACACGCACGCACACACACACACACACACACACACACACACACTTCAAGTTATTTTTGGCTTGTTATACTTTACAATAGGATATTCATTTAATTCAAGCAATCTCTCCCAACTATCTCTCCTCACAATGATGTACACTAACTATTAACTAATTCATAAACACACACACACTCACACACACACACACACACACACCTATATACATACCCTCTCTAGCAGTGTACTCATCATCGTTTATGACTCTCGCCAGTCCAAAATCTGCTATTTTACAGAGCAGACTCTCTGACACCAGAACATTAGCTGCTCTCAGGTCTCTGTGGATGTACTTCTTCTTCTCTATGTACGCCATGCCTTCTGCTATCTGTGACAGCATGAGGAGAACAAAACAGTGAGCGCACGAGAAGGGGCTCTGCGTAGTATCAGTCAGAGTTTTCCGTTATTGGTTATTGTTCCTGTTCTGTTTTCAGCTACGGAACAAGTTGTGACTGTTTCCACCATGAGGATAGAAACATGTTATTTTATTGACGTCAGTGTGGGATTCACCTGCGCCGAGAAATCGATGAGCTTCGGTAGTAGCAGCCTGCAACCTGCATCACTCTTTAGGAAGTCTAAGAGGCTCCCTAAAGACCAGAAAAGAAAACTTCACTCATATAATTCAGTCATGCTATGATGACTAATATTATTAAAATCCCCCAAAGACAATTTAAAGCACTTTTCATTATTCTGTTCAATCCATCTTTCTAAAATACGTCACATTGCATGATGATACATCTCAATATTAGGTCACTGATTCTCAAAGTGTGGGGATGTAAACTTGCTGCGCTCTCTGGTTGTCACACCAGATGAGAGTTCTGTGTCTTTACCATTGGCCATATATTCACAGATGATGTATATGGGCTCTGTCTTGGTGACGACAGCGTAGAGGCGCACCAGCCTGTCGTGGTGCAGCGTCTTCATGACGTTGGCTTCCTCCATGAAGGCTTCGACCGTCATGGTGCCCGGCTTCAGCGTCTTCACTGCTACTCTGGTCATGTTGTTGTAGTAGGCTGATTATGCAGAAGGTGACAGGAGGGGAGGGATGTGTGGTCAAAGGGTGTGTTTAGTCATGTTTGACAATACACAGATCTACTGGCAGATAAGTCATGAATTGACAAGAGAAGGAAGTCATTCACTGCTTCTTCGGTGAAGAAGAAGTGCAGAGGTAAAGATTGTGGTTGCACAGGTCAGTGCTTAGAAAGGAAGCTTGAGAGTGAGTATTCCTTCTCCCCTGGACATACAGTACATGTATGTTCTCAGTTCTTATCTCCTCTCCATACGCACCCATCCAGACTTCTCCAAACTGCCCCGCCCCAAGTTTCTTCTCCATCCTAATAGACTCTTTGGAAATCTCCCAGGCATCTTTATCCCACGGCTTCTGAACTTGAGGCTTCACACATGAACGGTCAAGTTTACGACACAGGCCATCTGCTTTGTCTGGAAAAGACACACACACACACACATACTGAGACTCACGGCATTGTCCTTTGAGGCTCGCTGTTTCCGACTGCCTCCAGCCTGATAAGCAAATCTCACTCTCAGCAAGAAAGCAGATTTGCATATTTTCCCTTCAAAATATGAAATACATCTTTCATCAAAAAATCTCAAACATATTGTCGAGGTCGGTGTACAATCCGCGGTACTCACCGTGGTAGTGTTTGATCATGCTGCTGATGTCATGGAAGGAGATCTTAGGAGAGATGTAGCAGCCCCCGTTATCGAGCATCCTGATCTTGTAGTGCTTAACTGAATCTGTTCCCTGGACGTCCACATCTCGGATGGACAGTGAAAAACTTCCTGTTGGGAAAAAAATAAATAAACTAGTGCAGCACTGGTGATTAGAAACAGAACTGTTCAGGTGGAGCAGGGGCACCGGCTGAAGGTGTTGTGAAAGCAGGAAATGTTTGTGCTGTTTTTGTACCTTTTGGAGTTTCACTTTCCCTGATTAGAAAAGCTCCGGGTCTGTTTGCCGGCGCCAGCAGCTGCCGCTCTGCATCCTTTCTGGTGATGTCCTTGAAAAACCACCTGTCAAGAAGAGAACGAGGAAGTAAACATATTTATACAACAAACTGTGCGTATAGAGAGAGATTGAAATATATACATGTTTACATAAAGATATCATCGTGAAATTTGCTTGATTAAAAATGGGAAATTGAAATACTGACTCACTCCTCTGTTTCCATGGTGTCCACCTGGGCAACATAATTGGACGGGATGAAGCCCTGCTTTTTCGTGGTCAGTGACTTTGCTTTCCACCACTCACCATGTCTGTAATGAACATCTATATATCTTAGCACAGTTACTGTTTCTAATTCGACTGTAGTATCTTTAGTGTAAAAAATGTCTCATGAATGTGACATGTCTTAACTATCATTTATTGAATATTACAGATTTAGAATGGTCCTTCTAATGTAGTCAGTCCTGGTGTTAGTGGTTTTCACAGTGTGTCAGCCTTCTTTAACGCGTCTCTATATCTGTACGTGGTGCGAACTATAAACAACGGGTGATATTTCCTGTAGATGAATCGATGCCACCTCAACACCAGACACTCACTCCTCCAGTATCTGCATCTTCTCTCCTTTCTTGAATCCTAAGTCGTCTGGGTGCACGGCTTCATATGGATAAAGGCCCACCATCATTTTACCGACATTGCTTTGCTCTAATAGAGGGAAGAGACAAGATGAAAAAAAGGAAATACGATAGGATTCCAGAAGAGAAGAAGAAAGAAAGAGACATACCTTTTATCTGTTGAAACACCTGACCGGGCAGCAGGTGCGTATTCTGCAAACACCAGATCAATGTGTTTATGTGTCAACAGAACAATAACACAAAACAATATCTATCTATCTATCTATCTATCTATCTATCTATCTATCTATCTATCTATCTATCTATCTATCTATCTATCTATCTATCTATCTATCTATCTATCTATCTATCTATCTATCTATCTATCTATCCATCCATCCATCCATCCATCCATCCATCTATCTATCTATGATGGAAGTTCTGGTTTTACTGTCTGACTACTTACTATTTTGTTTTTTGTATTGGAGGTTGGGTCTCTGACATAGTGTGTTCTGTCGGTACGTACAGGCGGCTGGGCGATCTTCTCCTCCACGCCGCTCTGCCCCGGGTTCATCCTGGACTTTATGCAGCCCATTGTTTCTGCATGAGGAAGTGCGATTAGGATGAGTGAACTGGATTTTGAACTATTTACGAAGGCTGAAACTCACTTCAAATATTTGCTGCTGCGCACCTGAGCCAGCTTTCGTTCTCTGTCACTGTGTGTTGTCCGAAGTGGTCAACAAGGAAACACACTTTGCAACCTGATCATGCAGTCGCAACATTAAGTTGGGTTATATCTCAATAGAAGAGATCATGAGCATCAGCACTTTCAACTATCAAATCAAGGCAGCGCTTGAAAAAAAAGAAAGAAGATGAAAGCATTTGTTTCCCCTTATTCCAAATGTCACCCAGTGTATTGTTGCTTTTAGGGAAATGGCATGCACCTTGCTAGTGTTATAGATCGATGTCAGCAATGACAGCAATGATTTGCCCTTATGTGCTCTATGATACTCTATGTGTTTATTCTATGCAGACTTCTATGCAGACAGATTCAATGATAATTGTCTAAACAATTCTGACATAATCAGACAGAAAACATTGAACAGATCCAGCATCGATGCGTGTGTGCGTGCGTGCGTGCTGGCAGTCATGATACATGCTTCTATTAAAACAGGGCATTAATGCTCCCACTGCATTCATGCTTTATACATTCATATCAGGTTATAAAACGGATGGTACAGCGATAAAGAGAAAGTCCAAAAGCTTATAGACAAGAGTTTATTACAACACATCCTAATAGTTAATGTGTTTGTCATCTGAGGGGAGTATTGACTTCATCACCAACAGTGAATGAATAAACACCAAAGTAAAACACAAGTTACCTTTGTGATAACATGCAGGGAAACAGAAGGGTCGAAGCTGAAGGAGTCGCTATAAAAAAACTCCAACAACGTCAAACATTGGCATATAAAGAGAAGTCAGCGGGGTCTCATATTAATCACGTTTGTACAACTTCCCTGAATAATCTTCCGCAAATGCTCGCCCATAGAGCATGAGGTGTTTCCGTTAGCCTCGCCACAAAACCGCTTGTTCTCCATGTCCAAATGGCTTAAAGTAAACAGCACTTCCTGTGTCCAGGTGATATTTTACATCCATGCTCACAAAGCAGCAAATATACCTTATAGTAAATGACCAGCTCAGAAAAGTAAAAGCATTAACATCCAGACCTGCTCCTTTAACGTCTCCAAGGGCCTCACGCCAACTTCACACTTCCCTTCTTTACCACAGAATGATACTCATGTTGCTAAGGAAATTATGTTGCAGTGTTGAGTAATAGTAGGCCAAATATTAGTGGTTATAAGACCTCTGCCACCTCCTGAAAGAGTCAAAAGCCTGATGAAGATATGATTAGTTTTAAACCAAAGTAGTGGACAAGTTGACTTCATTATCTGATGATGAAAGTTGTTGCTATGGTCTGTCTGTCTGTGTTAAAACCACAGACAGACAGACCATAGCAGCATTCAGTCACGCACTCTCGCATGTGTCGGGCATAGAGTTTTGTTCCTGAGGAAATAAAGTTTATCTACACTTTGTGACTGATAGTATGCAAAAACAATAGAGGTTATTGTCCTCAAAGATATTCGGCAGGGCTGGTGCGGCGCTGCACAGCCCGACCGGGATGACCTGAATATCACAGAGTGTTTGCACAAGAGTTAGAGGAAACAAAACCGTTCAAGAACCTTCAAGGCAAACAGAAACAGGGAACACTTGAAACCAGCACTTGTGTCAGGTGCATTCCTACTAACTGAAATCCCATGGTCACAAAAAGGGAAAATTGCTGAATGAAAGTGGAACTGAACTGTTTGGGGTTGTGATACTGGAGTGCTTTGTCGCTTCAGTGCCTCTGTTATATTTTTAAGTTGTCAGCAACTGGATGAAAACTGGGGATCGGAACAGATTAGGAGCCAATACACACACACACCAGGCCATGCTATGACCACCACACCAACTTCCTCCTTTCGTAATGTAGTGAGCCAGAGGCAGGAGTGGTGAGGAAATGATAAGAGACAGGGAAGAAGAGAGGAATCTTTATTTCAAATGTGACCAACCGCTGAATGAGAGTGAAAACAACACTGATCTTTTATCATCTAAAGATTGTTGCCTCTGATGAACCAAAGTCAAAACAAAGCTGAGGGTTGATTAAATTGCACTTTAGGAAGAGGTTTTGAAACCAGAGACTGTATATATCACGGACCGCACACCTCCGCTTCCTCCCACCAAAGACAGAATATCTTGCTTACGGGGACTTTTGCTGATGACATCATTCGGAACAAGAGTCAATGAGTAGTGATCAAGAAATAGAGCCGGACTAACGAGGAATTTGAATCAGACAATCGTGTATGGAAAGATACATCTCCTCTCGAGTCTCGTACAATTCTGAAATCCGCAAATACCTCCACGACTACCTAAACTTCACACAGAGCAGTCAATCATGATGTCAAATCCTCTTTTCATAGAATAAAGTAAATATCAGAAAAAAGAACCCGAACATAAACTAGAAAACATTTTTTTCTGACATGCACTTTCTGACCTATACAGCAACCAGCCACGAGGGGGCGATCTTTTTGGTGAGCTCTTGTGGTGTCTGTCAGGATGTATCGGTATACATGTCGATGATTTAAACCCACAACAAACCAAACTTACAAGATATATAAAATGCCTAAAGCTCTCTGATGGTGAAACTGCTTTAAACTTAGACATAATTGAAAAATGACAACAATGAAAACAATATTAAAGAGGTTTTCTTCACAATTAAAATGAAAAAATAAATCCCTGTAATACACATGTCATTTATACATTCTCTCAAGATGCTTGTCCCACATATAACACTCTTTTTGAATATGAGTGTGAACGTGTGTGTGTGTGTGTGTGTATTCCCGAACAGACGCTCAAAGCACAAAATGATCGTATCTCCAGGATTCACTCACTCATCACACAGATTTTTTGCTTACCTCTTTTTGTGCAGTTTATCCACTGTGAAGAATTTTTTTTTCCCTGTCCTCAGAGTTTTTCCTCAGATTGTCTGACTTACAAACTGGTGGTATTTGCCTGGACAGGCAGGCCAGCCGGCAGACATGGACTGTTGCACCCACCCATCAGAATGAGGAACTTAAGAGAAACTGGGGGGGTTTTTCTCTGCTGCTGAAACTTCCTGGTACAATGGTCTAATGATTATTTGCATGCACACACACACGCACGCACATATACACACAGACACAGCATACAGATGGTCTTTTAAATCTTTATATAGGGAAACATGAGCAGCACAGTAAAGTCATTAAACCATAAAAAAAGAGAATCTTGACCAGTATCGGCAAACATTATTAAAGGTCAAATGGGTGTTAAACATGCATGTTTTAGCGTCACATTTAATAATTATCCCTCATCGCCACCTGCTGGTGGCTTTGCAGAAGTACAACAACACAGGAACATGTCATTGCCATCACCCATTTATTTCACTTGACATGAGGAGTAGAAAATCAGGTCAGAGGCAGTCAGACGTCACAGTTACACATTTAACAAAATCATGCACCTGCCATGTTTCTATATGAGGATTTTTGAATAAATGTTTTTACACAGTGTCGGCAAAGCGGGTCACTACTGGCACATGGCAGTCTACAACGTGAAAACCTGATTGAAAGAGTGTCATAAAAAAGAGTTATATGAGTCCTGTTACAGTAGTAGTAGTAGTAGTATAGACATTAGCTGCAGGAGTACAGTAAGTATAACTGTGGAGAAGAAACCTGGGGAGATCATCCTACATTTTCACTTGTAAAACGTGCATGCATGTTTTTTTATGGATGACGATCATTAGATGTATTCATTACCACACACAGTAGCAGGAACGTGGTTTTACCTCAAAGTGAGTGATAGAAACGTCCATACAAACATGGTACACTTACAGGAAGCTCCACTCAGTTTGGAATATCTACATGAAAGGATTCGGTCCACATTTTAGGAAAAAAGTGATTTTCTTTCATGCTCAAAGATAGATCGGTCAATTGATACTGATGCCACGTCTCTACGTGAAATATGAACCTGTGACCAGCTGCTGGTTAACTTAGCTTAGCATAAAGAGGGTGAGAACAGGACAACTAGCCTGGTTCTTTTTAACGGAAAAACATTCACCTACCACCCCCTTTAAAGATCCACAATTTACACGCTGTAGCTCTTATGTTCATTTTTGTGCAAAACAGAAGTTTAGCAATTCATCCCTGTATACGTCAGATTGATTTCATGGCCAGAATCAGGAAGTTCGAATTGTCCTCTTTTTCACTTTCTTACAATTCAAACAGAACAAGACAAAATCTGATAGTGAACTTTAAAAGGTGCTGGTATGTTGGTTTTGTTACTTTCTAACACAGCCAGACTAGCTTTTGTCTGTTTCCCATTATTTTGAGCTAAGCTAAGCTAAGCAAACCAGCCGCTCGGTATTGCTTCATAATTACCACGCACAGACGTGACAGCAATTCTTTCAATTCCAGCAAGTTTATTTACTACAATGTCAAATTATTTATTGAAGGATGATACTATAATGGACTCATTATTGAAGCAAAGTACAAATGCCCAGTGTGTAGGATTTAATGACATCTAGTGGTGAGGCTGCAAATTGCAATCAATGAAGCACCTCTTCCTCTGCTTCCATGTGTGCAGGTGAAAATAAGCAGCTCCGGGTGTTGTTATATTATTGGAAATCCATGTTATTATTACTGGTGTTAATGTATTGAATAATCACAGGGCTCAACATAGCAAGCCTATCACTCATATTTGAGACTGAAAATAGATGTCTGCAAACAAACAAGTATGTGTAGTCGTGTGTGAATGAAATAAAACAATGCACTGATCAAATGTTATAACGTATGCTAAATTTAGCTAGCAACATTTAGCTAGAAGTTTTAACTGAAAACAGTCAATGCCAAGGAGGAACTGCAGCCTCCAGTTAATAAAACAAGGTCAAACTAGTCCCTCTTAGAGCTTGTAAGAACTGATTTCAGAACAAAAACAACTGTCCCAATAACATGATAGGACAGGATAATACGACATCCTTCAATAAATATCAACCTGACATGTACATACACGACCGGTCAAAAGTTTGGGGTCACCTGCTCTTTTCAGCATTGAACTCCATTATAATCAGCTTCATGAAATAATCAACTGGAATGCCCTACGGTCATTATTTGTGTACACAAATAAGTCAAGATGTGCTGAACACATATGGGATGGATTTGAGAGTTGTTGGCTTTGATTGTCTAATTCACGGTGATTTTTATAGAATGAATACCAAGTGTTATATGCAGCATTACAGAGGTTGAATTTTTTAAAAATTCTAAAAATGTAAACATTTAAAAAACAAAGCTTTGTATTATAATCACACTTAGTTGTGTGTGCTAAACCATGAAAGAGTAAACAAAGCATTGTGGTTTATATTTTAGGCTCTTTAAAACTAAAATGTTCCCATAGTTGTTGAGCACATCTTGACTGATTTCCGTGTACTCATAATGATCATAGAGCATTCAAGATCATTATTTCATGAAGCTGGTTAGAATGGAGTTCAATGCTGAAAAGAGCAGGTGACCCTAGACTTTTGAATGGTAGTGTACATGAACAGAAAATGAATAGATATTCAATAAATATAATGGCTCATAATGACAAATGATAACTAAATCCTGCAAGCTGTATTTCAGAGAAAAATTGAGGCTATGTGTGAATAATTAGTCAAATTTTATGATGAATAAGGCCGTCAATTCACGGACCAATTCATCTTCAGAAGGACAGCAGGCCACCTGAGAGTGTCACTGCAACAATATCAGGGAGGTCTGATAATGAATTTAAAATTAAAACCCTCTGAAATGTCATAAATGAGTTATGTTCCCTCTGAATTCAATTTGGAATCTATCTATTTATTAGAGATGAGTGTATACCGTTCATCACCCAGTTTAAAGCAATTTAAAATATAAATTACAAAGTTATTAAATGAATACAGTTTGAGGCAGAAATAATTGAAAACCCAGTGTATGAGGGGCTCTGTGGAAGAGGACACACTCTTTGGGAAGATATAGAGGTCTCACAAACACAACAACTCTTAGTTTCAGGTGATTATACACTAATACACTATATTTAATTCCTGCCAATAGATCCACATGAAGCCTACACACTGGTCCTTTAAATGATAGTACTCCGTCATTTGTTTTTTTTTCAACCCAGAACCAATGAAATGTATCATTGTAGATGTTGTAGTATTGTTGGTGTCAACAGAACACTGCCCCCTGCTATAATCTGCTGCTGTCTGAAGTACAGGCCACTGTCACATATTCACACGCATGGCTCATGTATGACAAGCGGATTTTCTTCACACACCTCCGCAGAATCAGAGGACAAGTAACAAAGCCCCAGTGTATTTGTTCATGGTGTTTCCCAGTCCTGCTACAGTTGAGTAGTCCAGTTCTCTCTACAGTATTGTCATTTTAAAGGAAGCACAAGCCGTTAACCGGCAATGTAATCTCTATCAGCATCACTACCTCTACACATGCTACACTCACTGTGACTCAGTACATCAGCACGTCTCAGTGGTCTTACAAATTGCTTTAACAACTACAAAACTGTCTATTTTCTCTTTTAGTTCCAATCTTCCCACCTGTGTTTTATTAACAAAGACCGAAAGAAACAAAAGGTTTACACGAACAACTTTCTTTCATCTCAACTCTGGAATACACCCTGTGATCAGTCCGTCAATCGAGCGCACAGCAGAGTCACGGGGACAGGAGAGTGCACATCACAGCACAGTGCCTCCACATTGGGTTTCAGGTGGTGAGTGCCTTGCTAAATTTCACCTCAGCATTGGTGGTGGCGCACAGGCATCGGTGAGACCAGCTACCCTCCAGCTACCTGCCCATTTTGAACAGAGGCTTCCATCACAACGGCGGCAGGTATCCGTCCCACAACGCTCTGTCCGCTGGCCAGAGAGTGTTGCAGGTTAGCTATTCCTCTGCTCCGCCTCCCTCCGAGCCGCAGAGGACGAGCTCTGGCTGTCATCAGTGTCATCTCCATCTATTAGCAAGAGGTGGAAAATAAGAAAGGGACAAGGACCTTTCAGTTAAAGATGGTAAATAATACTGTAATACTGCTCCACATGGAGCTCTAGGGCAGTTGTTACTATAATTGAGTGAAGATCTGTTCTATTATGATAGGTATAGTTAGGTGATTTTACTTTTACAGTCAAACCAATTCATTCAGTTCATCCACTTACGTAAATAAAATGTCTTATAAATTGGCAAACAGGAAAGTGAATAAAAAATAAATACATGAGTACAGATATACTTAGATACAAGGATATAAGGTGGATCCAAAACCAAAGACTGATGCATCAGTTTACCTCCCCCTCCTGCATTGATGTGCAGCTGGGACAGAGACAGGGTGAGGGGCAGCTCTCTGCCCTCGGGGTCGATGGGACTCTGGAGGATGTCGTGCAGGGCGTTCCTCCGTCCCGTCCTGCCGGAGGCGATGAAGTCTGCGTATGTGACCTCAACATCAGACATCGCTCGAGCATCATTCACACAGCAACACCTACAAAAAGAGCAGTGGCAACTTTAATTGAAACACCCACCTCCTCAGACTCAGCTCCATGTATCCGAGTGTGTAAAAATATCTGCTATTTATCAATCTCTAAACAACATGTGCAGTTGAAGCCAGTGATATCCTTTTAAAGTTGGATCTAATTGCTTGAAAGAAAAACTCTTATGACACAATTCATTCATATTATGCATACTGTATTTATTACAATACACACTTCTCTACAAATATTAGCAACAAAAACAACCCTAATGTGCCACAGCTGTGGTAATTTGCTCCTGTTAGCATGCTAACTCGCTAAACTAGGGAGCTGGACAAGGATAACATGATTGGAAATTCCATTTTGACCTATAATTCCTTATTATGAACAATGATTCCCTCTTCAGAAAGGTTCCCTCTATGCTAAACAAGGCAGCCCGGCCATATTATAGGCCCACACGTGTCAAATAATGACCCATTATATCTTTTTAATGTGTTTGGTTCCCGAGTCAGCATGTTCTTACCTTCAGTGACAAGTCGTCTTGTGATGCAACACACAGTTACATTATCAGGGAGTGACTTCACATACAGAGCAGTGCGACGGGCCCGACATCACATCCAACCATCCACTAAAGCCAACATAACCGAGCATACAAACAAACAAATAAGCGCAGCGCAACCAAATGACGTCACGTGGGGAATAATCCAACGCTTTGCACTCCTAACCGCGAGAGGTCAGCGCTCGGACATTGAATAACAGTGTTAATCAGATTAATTGGACGCTTTGAAAAGTCCTCAGTCTATTCTACACGGCCTTCGCATCTTCCTCCTTCGCAGCCAATGAGCAGCCAGCAAACCGCTGATTGGACCGCGGACACAAAAGGATGAGAGGAGAGCGCAGCACCAAGCGCAATGCTGCCTTCACGGTCCCCTCGGAAAGAACTTCAGATAAAGCATCACTGCGGCTTTTACAATAATAATGATCAAATAAAAAAATACTTAAACACGCATTCAAAATAAAAGGAATATTTAAAGAAACATATGTCAGGCTATAAAAATGGAACACACTATGAATAATACAATACTTGCGAAAAATACAAAGAAATAGCTGAAATGTAGGAGAAAAAAACAAGTATGTATTAGCTTATTCATTGGAATTCACCTCTCTAGCTGTATTATTCCTTGAGGCAACAGGACAGTGAAAGAAGGGGTAACTATAATGCAGTCTTTATTACTTATAACTTGATATACCTGTTCAAATTGTATTATTTTATTTTATTAGGAGCCTATGACAATGTAATTAACAAGCTATTGCAAAAGCTTTCTTTTGTGTTTTCACCATCTAGAGTTTGGAGTGGTATTAGGTATTTCAAACACTGGGTTCTGTTCTGTTCTGTGATATATTCACCATTCTGTGATAAGACAATTTTATGCAATACCTTTTACAACCACAGGGCGGGGCTGTTGTCAGCATGAACGAATATAGCCACATACACATTTCCAATATTGCAAATCTGAAACCAGCTCTGAGTTATTATGAAGGTATATTAAGTGGGTTTGTTAGGAATCACTTCCATTGATCTTTATTCAATGGGCAGTTGCACGGATCTCTCAATGGGATAAATCTCAATAAACATGTTAATCCAACTCTCCTTACCCAGAGTATTGATAAAGTAAAATGCTGCATCAAATAGATATTACAATGATCTGGTCTCAATGGGTTGAAGTTACTATTTTAGGTACTGAATGATTTTTTTTCTTGTTTGGATATTTCTTATAGTTCTAATCCCTTTTACTACAGAACCTCTACAGCTGGGAGGGATTCACTGTGTTGAATGAATGAAAGATGATGATAGAAATAGTTTCTCTTTTATACTTTAGTTGTAAGTATAAAATAAGAACAGTATAGTAAAAACAGAGGAGTGATAATAAAAAAAGATGGATTTTGTGTTTTGACCTTTAAAAACGCATGACTGGAGCTCTAACAGTTACCAGCATGAGCATTTCAGTGTCTCGGGCTGGTGTCTCAACTTGTATCAGAAGATACAGGTTTTGACACTGAGGATAAGCAGACGTGTGGATCCAGTGGCTCCAGGGAATTTATATGCTTCATATTACTGTATCATATCATGAACTGGGTGTCTGGCATTTCCTCCAGTATCTTCAATAAACATGAGGGTTTTCACTCTCCCCGACGTGGCTCTCTGCTTCCTTCTGTCTCCTTCATTTTTTGATAAAGGGTTAACCATCAGAGGGAGGGGTTGCTTTACAAGCTGCGTCTACAGAAAAGAATGTGATTCACACATCAGACAGAGCAGAGCCATATTGTATTCCTTACAGAAAATGTGCCTAGCAGACTAGAGTCTACACAATTATTTATCATGACAACTGGTCCACACAGAGATTCAGAGTCAGGTCTGGACTCACCCCCTGACTCTAACTTCCTGGGCTATGATAAATAATCTCAGTATTAATAGGACTGTCTTTGTATTATTTATTTTAATTTAGCTAGAGCACAGAGCGTTGTCAGACGAACTAGTGACATAACTCTATAGATGGCAATGTCACTCCACTCAATTATCTCTCAATAACTATGGGATGGGTTCAATTATATATACCCAAACATTCTCGATGCCCAGAGGACGAATCAAAGTGACGTTGATGATACCCATTGCTTTACCTCTAAACCACCTCAAGCCAAAAGAAAATTATAAGTTTCACTTTCTAATCCTTCAAGTAAACTGCTGAATAAAGAAATACAATAAAGAAATCCCCCTAAAAAGTATTCATTTATCAACATAATAAAGCTCAGAATCTACCAGGAGGACGGCAGCTGAATAATAACTCATAATCAATAATAATGATTGATACATAATAATTCCTGCATCATGCATAAACACACCTGTTAACATGTTAGTCACGTCAGCCCTCACCGATGGGGGCAGGACCGCCCCGACATAAGCCAACCCGACACAGTGAATCCTCACAAGTGTTACCTGTATTATGATACAAGGATTATGTATGTAAAGCTTTCAGTCGCATACATGCTGTGTTCTTTGTGGACATTTCATTTTCAAGCGGGGGCTTGAGTCAGAGGCCTGGGGATTAAGGTTAAAGAACAATAACTGTACATAGTTCAGGTGGAATGGAGTTTCCAAAATTGCATTATTATTAAGGGATAAATCACTCTGAAATCAGATCTGTAATAAAAATGGAGACTAAACATTTTTCTGGACAGCTGTTGTTTCTCTTGCAGTTGAGTGTTATTAAATGTTTGGGTAGTGTAAGTAGCTGACATATCTAGGCGACCACAGACAAGCCCTCTTAAGTCTTTCTCTCTTTGTCACATGTTCCTCGTCTCGAAGGTGACTTGCAACAGCCCCAACCAGGAAACTGCTCCACCACTCTATCTAATGAGACCATTAAAACATTCTGTTGAGGAAACAAGGACGAATATTGAAGCAGAGGTTATTATCTGATAGAATAAAGGTTGATTTGAGGCTATAGGCTCACCTGGGTAAGACTGTAAATAAGTGTAACAAGGGTTTTTTAAATGTGACGCGCTGTGAGGTGGGAACATAGTGGAAGCTTATAGATCTGCTTTAAAAGCTATGTAGGTTTAATAAGATCAGTTCTGGATTACGGGTGTGAGGCATTTGGGTCGGTGTCTAAAACCTCGGTGGGAAAATTGGATGTAATTCAAGCGCAAGCATTAGTGATATGTAGTGGGGCTTTAAAAGCAGCGCAGCAGGTAGAAATGGGGGAAAGGCTGCTGGAGTTAAGTAGACAGCAAATTATGATGGCATATAGGATCCGTTCATAAGGACACATATAACCGTCCTGGAAATAAGTACGATTGAGACATTTTCTGGGAAAATAGACCGACAATGAGGTTTGGATGGGTTGTTGGGAAGAAGGCTCCACTGATAGAAGTCACTCTCTGGTTTTCTGCTTGCTACATCTCCTTGGTTCTTGCCACAGACAAAGATCGTAGCCTCCTAGACTTACTATAGTTACTTACAGAGCTACACAGATGGTTCGAAACAGGTAGAACAGCAGCTGTAGAGGTTCTACCTGAGTTTAATGTTGTGTGTAGGAAGATGTACCTGTTTCTGCGTGTGATATGATGGCCAAGGTTATTGCTTTGCAATGAATAAAAAACGTCAGGCCTGACGGAGTCGTAGCAGCATCAGATTCCTGTGCAGCACTGATGAGTTTAAAGTCATGCATCTGCAGCAGGAGAGAGGATTTATGTTCAAAATGATCCAATCATTATTCAGAATCTGCAGTTGTTGCTTAGTTTTGTCCCACATTGGAGTTGATACACATCCAGCTGCTGAGGGAGATTTGAAGACTGGGAGCTGTCTTCATGTGAACGATAGTAAAGTGAGAAGCTAAAGTGGCTGTTCACAAATCAAAAGAAGATGTGACGGGACAAATGGAGCAAACAACACAAAGGAAGATATATTTTTAGAAAATAAACCGTCAGTTGTAAGTGTTTGTCCAACTCCCTGCAAAGGAAAAGGAGGATGCTTTATTTAGACTGACTGGGCAAACCACCTCACAAATTGGAGGGATAGCCAAAAACCAAATAACCAAGAATATCTATATTTAACACGAAGCAGCTCAAAATGACTGTGGGAGAGAACCACAGCATCATCTTTAATTAGAAACCCAGTTACAGGAAGTTAACACTACCTTTGAGAGAAGGAGGCTGCGTTCCAATACGAGCAGCAAGTACAGTACAACAAGAATAATTATATTAATGCAACTTATAATAATTCCAAAAAAAAAACCCACTCATTCATATAAAGACATATATATATATATATATATATATATATATATATATATATGTCTTTATATATTTATATATATATATATATATATATATATATATATATATATATATATATATATATCTACTGAGTGAGCTGTAGTATCTCCTCTCGCTCTCTCTCTATCTCTCTCATGGTATAATTAAGCACCAGTTTTGTGGGTGGCGCTGAGATCTGATGCCGAGATTTGATGCCATTTTCAAAAGCCAGACTCAGCACTCTGCATATCACAACGCACCAGCGTTACCTAACTGCCGCGTCGACATCACCGCCCTGTGTTGTCAATCCAATATACATGGCTTGAAATATTCTTTTGTGTTAACATGTTAAATGAGCATGTGTTCCTCCCCGTCAGCGTCACACACACGCTTACACCATCTTCTCGGCGCGACCACACTTCCTACTGATGGACTCTGAGCAGCTCCACTGGAGCAGACCAGAGCCTTGCTTAAGGGGACTTCAATTTTTAGATTAGTTCAGATGAAACTTTAATGATACCCGCAGAGATATCAGGTCATTAGAGCAGCAGAAGATAGGATACAGATAAGAATAGCTCGGATGGAATATTGTGAGAAACAGTGCGAGGACAAAATACTGGAGCTGATGCAGCAAATAAATGAAGGAACACTCACAGATTTAGGTGGTCGCAAGTATGTCACTTCTTTTTATAAAGAGAGGCGGAAAAATGTGTGGTGTTGAACTGTAATACATGCATATGCGTCCATTTTCATGCGTGATGTCAACATGCTTCTGTTTTACATTTACAGTAGGATATATTGTCTGCAATGAGTGTGGACAGTCAGGACACCCGATGCAATTGTTTGTGCAATGAAGCAAGTAGTGCATGCGAGAACAATGTGTGCAAGATGTAGTTTGCCATCGATGCCATTGACTGTGGCATTTGGAAATAGCTTACAGCCGACTGAACAAGGAGATGTTAGACACAGAGGAACTGACGGAAAGATGCAGAGAGAGAGAGAGAGAGAGAGAGAGAGAGAGAGAGAGAGAGAGAGAGAGAGAGAGAGAGAGAGAGAGAGAAATATAGATAGAGCCAGAGATAGAATATTGTCAGAGGATACTCAGAGCTCAGGTCAACTGGGTTACCAACTTTTTCAGTCTCCTTTTGTGCTCTATCTCCCTTTATTAAAGTCTTTGTCCTGATTTGGAATGCGTATTAACTATTCCATACAATTTAGTAAAGGTTGAAGATTCCGTTTAAGAGTTGGCGGTGACACAGAGTTGGGCTGCTCTTTCTACTCAGGCTTGCGAACAAACAAATGCTTGGTGCAGATTGTTGTAAAATGCTAACCGCAAAAGAAGAAAATATTTAAATAGATTTACGTAGTAGTCAGTCATGTTTGTCAGCAGGAACCTGACAGAGGAACACTGTCCTCCTCCTGATGCTCTGTGGGTCCCAATCATTTCCTTTTTGCTTCCATGCAATCCTAATTATTACCTCTGTCAATGGTATGTTTTCACTTAAATCTGTCTCTTTGTCTGTTACCAGGATTGTTCAACAACTATCAGGACAATTTTCCCCGAACCTTGTGGAGCATAGGACCATTACATTTTAGTGAAAAGCAGCCTTTCTCTTCCATTGGCCTTGGGCGAGGAGCTCTACAGGGTGACCTTCCACAATAGTTTACAATGTTATTTTCATTATGAATTGCGCAACGCATTTTGTTTCATTTATCATCATTATTGCAGTTATATTTCATTTAATTATTTGGGCTCTCTCTTAGGGAGCGGGGGTGAGTTTTGTCGTACTACCTATTATCTTGTTTAACATTCCAGTTGTTGACCTGTTATCAATTATCATTGCATTCACCTCTGAGTAAGCATATATGGCTGCCTGGGTTTACAGCCAATTGCTCAAAACACACACACACACGCACACACACACACACACACACACACACACACACACACACACTGACACACACACACACACAGCATTGCAATTAGTTCTTGAAAATGTTTTTTTTACCTTTGCAAGTTTGTTGACATTGTGCCTTTGCGTGTGTGCATGTTAATATCCCAGTTTTGAGTCTTATTCAGGCTGTAAATTTAGGGCTGTAATCATGATATATATGTCAGGGACACTCTGTCCTATGACAGACAACCAAGTACTCCAGAAATAGTCATTAGCAGTGACTAAACTCGACATGTTATTGAGCAACCATCATGAAGGTTAGCTATAACAACTAAGTAAAAATCTGCGTAACATCACTGCTACCGCCTTGGTTAAATTATTCAGGATGTTAATTTGAGCCTGAAACACTATGTATTATTAGTTTTTCATATCCCATTCATACAACTAAGGGTTTTATAAAATATTAAGAACAACTCTTAGTATAACCCAATAATTCATTCGCACCACAAAATTAAGGGATTAAACAGAAATAAGGATTAATTGCACGAATGTTGTATTATTCTGCATTAGTTCTATCTTGGTGCATCTAATAATATAACAAGTGAGTGCATATTCCATCATATCTCTTCCAGCTGCTGCTGTTTTGTGGCACTAATCCTCCTCCATACATAGTTCCTCTCATCACCGCTGTGTGTCGCTGCTGACGCTGGTACCCAGCTGTCTGTCAGTCTGTCTGGCAGGGATGGAGGGATGTTATATCGTGAACTAGAGAGAGAGAGAGAGAGAGAGAGAGAGAGAGAGAGAAAGCACCGCTGCCTTCTCTCCTGTGCGCAGTGCTCCGGTCCGGCCGCTCCTTCCTCCCTCATTTCCTCCCCACAGCTGGCTCTGTCGTCTCGGATGCTGGGTGCCGACTCTTTTCACACACCGCGCTGGACCAAATACTTCGCAGGGTGGAATGACTGACAGCCTGTTTTGCATGGTCTGAATTTCGGGAAATTCACACACCGGAAAGGAAGGGGAGTCGAGAGGAGAGAAACGAGGCTCTCCAGCCCCCGAGGGAGATTATTTTACAGTAAGCAAGCGCAATGTCATTCCAGTTTCCTCATTCCGCTCGTCTCACACCTCCCATCTGTGCAGGAAAAAAAGAAGCTTGAAAACAAAAGGTAGAATTTGACAGCCTGCTGGGTTTATGGCTGGCTGTTGTATCCTCATGCAAGTGTGTCTCTGCCAGATGTTGTAGCTATTTTATTACAGTTCCATTCACGTGGATTGTATTTGTCATTACAATCCGCCAAAGGGCTGTGGTGCGCTCGCATTGATCGCGGACTGAAAATGGAAACCCCCCCTCCTCTATCTCAGCAAGACTCGCCATCCATCCGGGGCCGGGTGTGTGTGGGGGTCGGAGAAGGGGGTGGCTGATGCGAAATCGGAATTACTTTCAGATTGACCTAAATTGAAGCGATATTTCGTAAGATTATGATGGGTGACAGCGGCGCATCGTGACCGGCCTCGCCGCCTTTGTGCTGGCTTTGCAGGGCGATGCTGGGATCAAAATATTTGTTTCCTCCAGCCGTCAGGCATGTGAAGCGATGAAGAGCACCTTGCTGCCTGCGTGCTCGCATCGCTCCATGTTGATCTGTACAGCACCACAGTGTGTTTCTGATCACCTCGGGCTCTTCCTCCTCTCCACTGTGGAGTAATTAATCCCATTCATCGCATTGCCAAGACGACTGTGTTTCAAATGGGAGAGCATCACAATGTTTGCTTATGTTAATTGTCTGTGGATTTTCTGTTCTGTGACCTGGCAGAAATTGGGGCCTACGACAACCCACTGAATTAGCCCTCATATTTTTTTATTTCCAGACACTGTTGTGGCTGTTTATGATTCCTCATTTATAGTGTTTCTCATATGGGCTGCAATCAGGATCACTCCCAAGATGGAGGAGGAGGAGCTTCCCAGCCTAATAAGAAGTTTAATGTGATGGACAGTGAGGGGGTTGGTTTATGATTAGGCCAGCAGCAGCCCACAGAACAGATTATGTCTGACACTGAGATGTTTTGATTAAGTTGATTATCGGCTGACGGCTTCCTTCGCTCCGACCACCGTCTTTGTGCGTGAACATGTAGTTGTAACAGATGTTTGTCACTTGGTTGGGGAGGAAAACATGCAGGGTTCAGTGGATGTGGCAGTGTACAAATAGGACCATCATCCATTAGTGTTAATATGATTGGTACAAGGCCGTGCTCAACGTCGGGGGGATCAAATCTGCTTCCTGTGAAGAAGAAAAAAAAAAAATCTCATTTCCTGCCACTCATAATATTTAAAAAATATGAAAACACATACACATGGGCAAACATTTTCATTTATTTCTAATTATTTTTAAATGAATGTTGAATAGCATATTGCTCTTTAAATTTCTCTGCTTTCTCCAAACATCAACAATAGTTGAATATGACCGAGGGGACCACTGATGGTCGCCGGCTAATTAACTCTCCAGGTTGCATGATTGGCAGTGTTGAGTGTAATAATGATTATTAATAAATATCCTAATAATTCTTTAAGATAGCCATGTGTGGCTGCCTGTTGTAGCAAAGCAGTTTTTATTTATTCAGAATTTTTACAAGAATATATTGTGTGTGTGTGTGGGGGGGGGGGGGCATCCCATCAATTCATATCATACTTACGGCCCTGGATGGTAACAGAGGTTTGTCCCTCTGTGTTGTGGTCCATAACATCCAAATTCAATTCACGCATCCTGCAACTAACGGTGAATACCAATTAATATGATGATTATTTAATTGATTCATAATTCAGTCGATCGCTTGCAGCCATCAGCGTTAAGATAATGAATCAAATATAAGAAAAACTTCACACCTTAGAAGGTGGAACCACAAGTTGTTCAGTGAGGTGATTAGTAGATTGTCATATTAGTTGAAGGTTAATGTTCTTTTGATTGATTAAGAGATTTAAGAGAAAGTGGAAATACAAATACAGAAGTTAATTACCAATATAAAAATTTCAGGAAAAATTTGTATATAAAAAAGATTGTCATATGTTATGTCGGTTTATCCTTCATAAGAATCAGAGACTGTGGCTTCAGGTGGTTTCACTCTTCCCAATCTTTTTGGCTTGCGAGGCATTCTACATGCACTCGGATGAGAAGATCGATACCACTCTCACATCTGTCTGGACATTATGTGGCAACAGTCCAGAACCACTTAGCTTAGCTTAGCATGGAGACGGGAAATATTGGGAAACATCTATCCTGCATTAAATCATGTATCGAAGTCTGCACGCCAGCAAGTCTCACTGATGAACACATTGCATATTTGCTGAAGTTGTACAGAAATCCTTCGGGTAGGACTCCTGCAGTCTGTTTGTACTGTATACCCCATCATTAAAAACGAATATCGTTCTCAGCGTTTTAATTTAAGCGCTACGCTCGTGTCGGGACAGGGACACAAACACAGATCACAGTTTTAACTCCTCATCTCTGATATCCATTTTGTCAGCCGGCGCGCACACACACAGATGTGTTTACCGACTGCCACGAGCGACACTTGCAGCATCCCAAAGCAGAGCTCCGAGCATTTAACACAGGTAAAACTGGCGAGGCAGTGTGTGTGTCACACAACACATCGGCATCAAAGAGCTTATTTTCCCAAATGTCTCTGCTGTGTTGCTGTAACACGCCGAGCAGCACTACAGAAGGTCCACATTCACCTGCTACTCTGGGATATAATAGAGCATCCAGCGCCCCCCCGCCCCACTCCGCGTCTCTCAACCCCCTCTCCATTTCTCTGCCTAATTGCCAAAGATTCATGGCGGATGGTGCTTAGTCCCTGTTGAAAAGTCTGGAAAGTGATTCACTTCGCCATGGTTCAGAGAAATGTTAAGAGTGTGTTAACATCCTTCTCTAAAGTCTTGCCTCAGCTGCTGCAGCCTCAACTGGCTTCATTAAGTTTTTATATCACAAGATGACACATCCAAGACGTGAATTACTGCTTTCTGCGAGAGACCCAGAGTCAAAAGAACCTCTCCTGTTACAGACAGCCAGACGCACACTAATGGAAACTATTTGGACAACACCGGTAATTCAGCCTGTTTGTGTGTTGATGTTTTGAAACCTGGTGTGGTTACATTGCCCAGGATGTTGAGTGGCTGTCTAGTAATCCGAGGGTGACTTCAAACTGAACCCCTAATCACTCCTGATGAGCTGGTTGTCACCGTCTGAGGGTGAGTGAGTGATTGAGAGGCTTCATTGTAAAGCACCTCGGATAAGAGCCCCGTATAAATGCAGTCCCAGTCCATGTCTAGTTTCCTTTGAGTAACTTTATATCCAAGCAAATTATTGAGTAATAACTCAACTTCAGTTTGCACACACACGCCTAAATACCTGTGCATGTGAGGACCAGGCCTCCGTTTTATCCCGCTGATTAAATAAACCTGCATTCCTTGTGTTAGCTGTCCGTTGCTGAATAAAACTCCTCCAAGATCATTATATAGACATTTTCTTGAAGCAGACCCGACTCTGGCTGACTTCCAGCGTGCCTGAATAAACCGAAAAGATCCTTTAATATTGTACGAACCTAATTTCAATCGGAAAGATGGATCATTAAGTATCTTGTATGCCAGCTAACAGCTGTATTTATTATCTGCAGCAGGGTGTGTCGATGTGTTTTAAACGAATGGATTCTTCAAGCAGTTGAAAATCAGTAACAAACTGCATGGAAGTTGAGGCAAACCTCTCGGGATCGGGATCCCCCTATGTGCTGTACATATATATACAGTATGTACAGCACATAGGGGGGTAAACAAAACTTAATTAGTAGGAAGCATCATATGACCCACTTTTGTAGCACGATTAGTATTCCCTCAGTTCGTTAGAGTTTAAAGTTGTTGTTTTTGCATATGTTATTTTCTTCAACCCCCTCTTGCTTTTTATCTAAGGTTACATATCTGATTGTAACAAGGGAATTGTTGATGGAGATGGAAGATTGAGGCTTTTACAACCCCAGTTGTGATCCACCAGCGATAATTATCACTTATCAGCCTGTACTCATGCTCTTATTTGACTTTCTGACTCGAGGCAACAGCCGTCTTCTGCGAGACGATCGTGAGTGGAGATACACTTTGTATCAAAACCGTTCGCCACCAATTCCACTGAGCCGTCCATTGTCCTAACCTGATAATCTCCGCTGATAACCTCTGGAGACAGACAGAGAGAGAGAGAGGGAGGGAGAGAGGCTGCGTTACGGCGTCCAATCATGGCAGCATGTGATTCATATCACAGCTGGTGCCTGCCTCCTTCAGTGAGGAGATGGGGTAGATAGTTTGCCTGGTCAACAACCTCTTTATTCTTCGCAGCGTTCAGAGCCGACAAACAGCAGGAGGCGGCCGGAGCAGAAACCTCTTATTATTTCTATTTATGTAGAATTATATGCATCTGCAATGATCATACTTATGGTTCAAGTTCATATGTATTGTATATTTAATGTGGTTTCCGTCTTGTGGTGGTGACTGCAGTGTGATAGTGTGAGTGTATCTGCAGCCTAAACTTAACCAAATGAGACGGAGAGGTTTCTATACAGAAATGGGAACACCTGACTCAGGTGACAGAATGACCAGAAACCATTTTTCCTCGCTCGGCAGCTTCCACTCACTTGTCAGGACGGTTCACTAATGGATGATGGCAAATAACAGCTGCACTTTGCCTCCCTGTCTCAGGCACTGAGGGGTTTTCCCTCTTCTCCACAGTCCTTAGAGGAGAGAGAAGCAGAGCGGGAGCTATAGAGAGGATAAATGGTTTGTTTGTTGGACACATCATTTTGTCACTGGAGTTTGAGTGTGCACTTTACGGCGAGAGAATTCTCCTTGCAAAAAAAATCACTTTGCACCTATGCCGACCATATGGCCATAGTAAATTTGCAAACCCATTTGGTTGTGCGTTTAACAGGCACTTGAATTAAATTGAAACAGTATCTCTCTCTCACTCTGCTTAGTTGAATAATTCAGTTTCAGTTTATGAACCAAAGAAATAATGGAAGGAGCCAGCCAAAAGGACGTAACACATTTTTTTAAATCACTGCAGCACAACACCAAAGTAATTAGCAACGGGTGAATGATCGGCATCTTTCCTCTCTTTGTTAAGCCGAGTTCAGGCCCGCGACTGTCGTCATTGTTTCAGGGAGTCCATCCTCCTCCTCGGTGTCTGGCAAAGCTCAGACCCCGTGTGTCCTCCTGCACTGAGGGAGACAATAATACTCCTTCTAATCCACCTCTCAGTGCATTGCTCACCCCATCAATCCCCTGCGGAGTGGGATGTTGCCAAGTTGCAGTCGCCAAGTTGTGGTTGCCGTGGCAACCGGGACTTTGGTTTTGCTATGATGTCAGCCAGGTGCGGTCTGACAGTTTGGGCTCTAACAAGGCCGACCCTTGTTGGGGATAATGAGCAAGACCCTGCTGTCAAGACGATGACTCTTTTTGTGTATGAGTGGAGGTCAGTGAGGGGCAACACCCAATTAGTAAGGAGTGTCTGAGGAACAGAGTGAGTGGGTGGGTGGGAGTACAGAGAGAAGAGGATTCCTGCTCTGGTCTGGACAGTGATGCTTGTCTGTTGACATATTACTATATATTTATTCCTGCTACAACTTCACATGTACTGAGCATGAGTGTTAATAAACCAATTGCTCATCCTCTCAGTATCACTTGAAATATTCCAATATGATAAAATTAGAAGAGCGATGAACACAGCTTCGCCTTTTGAAAACTCAGATATCCATGGCTGGGTCGGGCCATTCCAGCTTCTCAAGAGACAAAACAGGAAATGGAACATATAACATTTCTGTCGTCTTAAGGGCTCGCATAATTACAAATGAGCTTCTTCTCCGTAATCATACTGAGATGAAACCATGATGTCCTGCAGAGGGTTTTAATAAAAATGACAGACTGCAGCGGTTTAACCACTATTCGTCCCTTGTCACCACAAGAACAATCCTCCCTCTTTCTTTATTTTAAATTCCTACAGATGTTTCCATCCGGGTGTGAAACAAATGGTTTTGCCCGACAGACCTCCTGCTCCCTTGATGTGGTTCTGTCAGACTGTGGTCCTTTTATTTGGGCTGTCGAATGAAAAAATACACTTGTCCTTCTTATTGGGAAAAAAACACTGAATTTGCACAAACCAAGACTTGTTTTCACTTCCTGTTGTATCCTATTTCATTGTCCCCAAATACACCACCCTCCATTGTTTAGTTTCAACCTTGTTTTTGCTGACAAGGTGGTTTGTGTTGGTGTCTCTGTTGCAGGCTGCATGGTGTCAGTGTATACGGCTTCATGCTATGTCCTTGAGTCTTCGTTAACCATGTTTAAACCCGAATGCCATGTAAAGGAGGAGAATAATAATGGGTCATTACAGACAGTGGCATTCACATGCAGAAAAAAAAATGACAACCAATCAACCAATTAAATAGGAAAAGGGTGAAAAGCAGAAGAACGTGGTGGGGATGAGGATATAATATCATTTCTCTTTCTGTCAGGTTTTAGTCCATAAGCATTTTCTAAACTTTAAAGGGCATCTTTTTGCCCCGAGCCCTCATTAATTTCTAACCCATTGCTAGCAGTTGCTTGCTCGCAGGTTTTAAGTGTGTGTGATTGTGTCTGTGTGTGTGCAGGCGAGGAAGTGACGTCTGGACAATGTAGCCCACCATTGTCTGGCTTTAATGCCTCTGCATTCAGTGTATACTCACATCCATCCTGCACCCCGACAGCCACTAATCTCCTCTTTATTTTAAAGGTTTGCTCAGCACTTTTGTGTCCCATTCAGACATTTGCAAGGATTTCAGCCACGCAACACGGCCCTCCGTGCCGGCTGCATTGCTACGTCCATTTGTCATTGGACTTTAAAGTCATTTCCTCCCTTTAAAACTTTTGGTGATTCCATGCCAACACTTGCAGCCACTTGTCCACCACTTGGGAAAGACTAACACAGTGATGGTCTCCACAAGCGGAGGCCTGCTGCCTTTGGGGATCACTGACTTTTCCCTCTAATGCCACCACGAGTTTGACATTTGTGGTTTTGAGTGAGACGTCGGAGATAGTGGATTATCAACGGAACGTTCCCCTTGTACATCATTTTTTGAAGACTCCTTAACTTTCCAACACTCGACCAAACACCTACGAAGCGTAAAGATGAAGAGCAGCAAACGAGGAGGATGCCTGTGATGTTGCGCCCTGCTCTAAAGACCACGCCCGTGGGGACTAGTTGAAGGGGAAGTTGTCATTGATCATCTGGGGTGTCGTTACATACAGAGAAGTCACAAGACCTTCTGCTGTTGTAGCAAATCAATGCTTTTCTCAGCTCTTAATTCATCTTTTTATGCAAGTGCTTCAACGATGACGGAATCCCACCGAGTGGCAACATTATATTGACATTGCATGGTTATATTTTCAACCTTGAATCCATGTGGAATCTCAATAGAATACAGACTCAGTTGTATTTTTTTTCCGGTGAATTCACCTGGGAAGCAGTGTGAGGTATTTTAATCAGTTTGGATGTCAGGGAAAGAAAACAGAAGACGCACACTGGGGAAATAGAACAGAATGGAAATGAAACAAAGTTAAAGACGCTTGTGCTTTTTATAACCGGCATGAATCGCCTCCGCAACGTTCGCCGGCTGCTGATTGAAACCTCTGCCTCCTTTAAGAACACAGAATGAGCTGCTCAACATAGCTCAAAGGAAATATTTTCTCTCAGACCTTTTTAACTTTGACTAATAAGGATTTGTCAGGTTCAGCTCAGCGACTTGCTCATGACTAAGCATTGTGTCTAAGGGAGAGATGAAGACACTTTGCAGTTTATTGGCTAAGGGTCAAATCCCTCCGAGATATTCGCTCAGCTGCTCCCATACTGCTCTCCATGTGCTCTGCTGTGAGAGTTCGGGCTGGGAATTCCTTATTCGTACGCCGCACAGCTGCTGTAGTAACATAGTAGTGTGTCCGTACTTATCTTAGCCTTCAGGCTAAATAAATGCATCTCATTGATTTGTCACAGTGATGCAACAAGAGTCCTCAGTCAATGGACTCTCGAGTTGATCAGCTGGATCTGTCTGATGCCTACTTCTCCTCTTGTTCCTCACAGATATCCCATTATCTACTTGACTAGGAGTCCAGATGTGACTGGTTGTGGCCTGATGGTATAGAGTGGAGACCTCTATCTTATTACAATTATGCCATTATTCATCATTTACAGAAAAGGGAACAGTTTGAATACATGTGAAAAGATGATGAGATGTTTCTTTGTTCGCTGCATTTCTCCTCCAGCTTCGGTTCCCCCAACTCTCTGTTAATGTACAAAAGCCTTCCTGTTTAAAATAAGCGTTGCATTCAGCGATCTATCACATTAGCTCCTTGCACAAGATCTTCTCAATGAATCTGTTATTATATTCCAATAATATTATTACATGCATCTCTTTCATTCTACCCCCACTGATTCAAGGTAAGGTAGGGTTGCTCCTTTTATAGACCATCTTGTGATGGGATAGCAGCTGCGACGCCAGAAAACATTCTGACCCATCTCCGAGCTCGGTCTACAGTTTGGTATGAACCACACATCTGTTAAAGTTCGTGACTGTATCTTGCACGGTGTAGCTGTAACACTTGGATTAAGATACATCTTAAGAGGTCTTATTTCAATACATTTATGACAATGAATGGAGTGACATGCTTTCTTCTCCACTTAAATTGCCCCATATATCGAGTCCCTTGCCGCTTCAAACATGCTGTTTAGGCAAGAGGAGAGGAGAGGAGAGTGTGTAAAGTATACGCGGCGGGCGCTGTTCACCAGTGACTGTGGGAACCAGTGACACATGAAATATGAGAGACAGCAGCACTCTTCACTATTTATAGCACTGCAGGGGAGAAAGAGAAAGATAGAGAAAGTGGCCGCATCATATACACTTCACATAGCTGGCATCATTTTTTCATACTCTAAAGAGGGATTGCACCCAGTTTTAAAAATGCACATATGTCACAGCAATGGCAGCGGACAGGCCGGTTCCTATTTATGTCCGTTCCACAGTGAGGAAACGGACTGAATTAGGCTGCACATCCACCGGCCATCAGTTTGCGTCCTACCACAAAGAGCCAAACTGAAGCTGGGGGCGAGCGCCGGTCGTGGCTTTGTGTTTGGTGACAATTCAAACCCGTCTGTACCTTGGCACTGTTCAGCTCAATTTGTTTTATAATGTATCAGTGCCGCTGGGGATGCGATGGTTCTACTGAAGATAATGAAGCAAAGAAAACAAGTGAAAGTGGGCACATAGGCGAGAGGATATTTTTTGAGCTATACTACCGTGAGTAATGTAAATCAGCCAGTGAGTAAGGATCAGAATTCTCTTCTCTCATAGTCGGCTGCTGAGCAATAGAAACAACCTACGCTAATTACTATTAATGCTAAATGAACGGAGATTAATTAGGGCCAATGTGACTATGAATGGATAGATAGAATTGAAGGACAAAAGAGAGGACATGTAATTACCACACCAGAAAGGCATGTGGTTGCAGAGGATGCACAGAGTCACTGACACCATCCAGTTCTGACCAACAACTGTATAACATGACAGTGACATCAGGCAAAAAGAAGCATCAGAGAATCAAATGGAGATAAAAATAATTGCAGAAAGACTTTGCCTTCGGATGCCAGTCCCATTAAGAAACCAGAAAATGTATTCACACCATGTGACGTCCAGAAAACTCTTTATTGCCCTAAGACATAAAAATCCCCACTTTAAGAGTTTAAAATGATGAAAGCTGATGTTTGTTTTGTACCTGGACTTTTTCCTACCACATTTTTTATTCTCACAGTGTGCTAACTGTGAAGCTGCAGTTCTCCTGCTTGGACTTGGACTTTAGCCATGGTCTGGAGCAAACGCAGAGGGCAGTTGCTCCCCTTTGATGCTGCCTTCCATAAGCAATTTCTTCACTGATGTCATTACTTCTAAGAAAAGCCCTTCAAAGCTGGGCTGATGTATTATGCATGGTGCTACAGTAGTTAGCCTGTGTGCCAGTCCTGCCCCGGGGTGGTAATGGTGATGCTTGCAGTGTTAAGAGTTAGAAAGGGAAGCCTATGTAAGCGTAGACTTTGTACTCGACTTGTGTTTTGTTCGGGAAGGAAGAGTTGGTCAATCAGTTCTGAGCCGCCACTTTGGTCAAGACTCAAATAACTATTAAATATAGGTTGAACTGCCATATATTAATTCTATACAGGAAAAAGCAGCATGTACCAGGAGGATTTTTATGCTCTTCGAGTGCACGTCTCGCTTCCAAGGTATCCAACTGTGTGTAGCTAAGCTTCGATGAATAGACTGAGAGCCTTAATTCTGTATTTGGCATAGACATGAGATGAATCACTTCAATTATTCAGAGCCTAATTTGTCTCAATATCAAAATAATGACATTTTGTACAAACATTTATGTTCCCTTCAGGATGAATTATAATAATTTTGATGATCTCACGACCTTTCGTCGGGACGTATATCAGCACTCGGTTGCACAAACCACCTAAAGTTTCCAACTTAAGTTTGTTCCTTAGGCAAAAATATTTCCCTATAGAGGAGGTTTGTTGCATAAAACTTCTTATGTTGTTCCCTGGTGTTTGGACGAAGGCTTTCACAGTACTTACTGTCATAATACTGCACTTCCGTTACCATGGTTACACCATGTGGAGAAAGGAAACATGAAGTATGAAAATATTACTATGACAGAATGAAAGAGGCTTAAGCCACAGATAGACGTCAACCATAGCAGGTAATTGTAAATAAAGCAATATACCAAATGTTGGTACGTGAGGCTAACGTTAGGTTAGCTAGCTATAGCTATTAGCATGCTAGCATACATAACTGCGATAGAGATAGTGCCAAAGGTAACTCCTTTTTCGTAATGCTGTGAGAAAGCTGACTGGTTCTCACTCAGGCGTCAGTCCGTCTCATCGTCACGATAATCTTCATGTACCTGTGGTTTTACTTTGAGTAAATACACCGTATTTACTTGTGTAGGGCACATTTAAACTCTCTAAAGGGATTAACCGGATGCTCGGCACACGAGTTTGACCGGCACAGTTAACTTGTGTCTCGGCGTAAATCCTCTTGTTCACACAGCTTTGTCACTGTAAGCGACTTCTGTCATCATGCAGTCTGAATTCCTTTGTGGGAGGAGGTGGGCAGTGTGAGTTTCAATTTGTCATTTCGCTGTGTTCATCACCGCCGTTGTAACCTCTGTAATTACACCGTGTGGTAAAAACCCGCTCGTCAACAGAGCCCACCCAGTGGTTCCAAAATATGTATAATTCATGAAGTTGATTGTATTTTTAGCTGCTTGTTGTTTGAAGGCTGAGATGTAGCATGAAACAAGGGCTACATTGTAAAGAAGAAGAGGATCTACTCCTGGAGCGAACAGTTTGTTTTCCTCCTGCTGCCCACTGGGAGTTTGTGCTGAAAGAGGTGGAGCCTTGGGTTTTTTTTTAATCCCACGTTCCTCCTTTTGCATTTTCAGAGGTAAAATAAAAAAGACATCAGTTCATCTTCTTCATTCTTATTTAATCTGTATTTTTCTTTCAAACTGCAGTAAAGCTCGTCCACAGTGAGCTCTGCAGTGGTTTCAAAGCAGTGCCGCTCCAAACGAGTGCCATTACACTACATGAAAAATTGAATGTCTTAAGCTCTGAATTGCCCACATTTCCCTGTTCGTTTGAGTGGCATAATTTATACGGGAAACCTTGGAGTGTGTTCTTTCGTTTTGAATCGGAGATGACTTGCTACATGATGTTGGAGTCATGAGAAGCGTGTCTTTATGAGCACTAATCAGAAGTCATGCAACGTGTTTCACTTCGCCGTCGTGGACTGTGTACTTCTGAAAGCTGGACAACAGGCTGTATGTTTGAGTGTTTGCATGCGGTTCTGAATTTGACTCCATTTCATTGAGCACAGTTGGGGAAATGGTGAACGCTCTGGCTCACTCCCCCGCAATGTTGATGTGCGTATTGAGTGTGTCCATCAATATTATCGCATTAGCAGTGACCTGTGGTGTGTGGAGGTCAGCTGTGTCGCCCACATGGTCCAAAGGTCTCTCTTACTCTCTCTCTCTGGCCTGAGGTTATCCAGGGAGGCTTCCCTGTTGACTTTCCATCTCTCTACAAACACGGGTCTCCCGTGGCAACACGGCAGTTGCAGCTTCAATCACGGCAAAGCTCCATGGCCACGCTCCATGACCAGTTCCTAAAACTCTGGGTTTACAGCCCAATCAGGCTAAACAATCAGACCATTTCTTCGATTTCTACAAACTCACCTTTTATTCTGCAGAATGTTAAACGCTAACCCGTTCATGTCAGTATAAGTGGTGCACAAGGCTATGGTTGAGATCTGGACAGGTTTAGGCACAAAAACAAATGGTTATAGCTAGGGAAAGGTCATGGTTCATCAGTAAACCTTCACCACAGGACGACACACAAACACACATCCTGAGGATAAAACCAATCGTGGAGATTTGCATTGAAAATCAGCAGTTGAAAACTGACCTTTGGGATATCCCCAAATGTTCCCCCACAGTAAGGATATGAGGTATGAAATCAAACAATGAGTTAAAAGACAACCTAAATCTCTATGGAACTGAGGGGAACTGGAGAGCAAGGTGTTAATTGTCTGCGGGCTGCTCACTACAAGCGCCCCCTTCACAATGCCCGCAGGTCAGTGCTGCTTCCTGCTCCATCCTCACTACACGAACAGGGAGTTTATCATCCTGACAAGGACTGCTGTGTTGAGGCAAATAGAGGATATCAGTCTTACTTCTACTTTCCTTATTACTGTGGAAAAGTATTAGACAATTATCTTAGAGACCTAAACACGGTGAAAATATATCACAGTTTCCCTAAAGGATTCAGCTAATTGCTCGGGTGTCCGCCTACAACCTGTATTTTTACTCACTTCTTCCTCTGTTAAGATGTTTTACACTTTCACATACAGATCAAACTCCTCTTCTTTATTTGGTCTGTGTTGTACCTGTATGATACAATATTTGCACACAAGTCTGCTCTCAGGCTGTTACGGATCAGAAACAGCTTTTATCACCTTAAAATAACTTGCGTGCTTTGTGGGTTCTGTAGGTGAAAACAATAAGGTGTCACAGAAGCTGGCTTCACATGGCCAATGTGTGTGTGTGTGTGTGTGTGTGTGTAAACAGAGAGAGCAGGCCTGCCACCTCTCGAGTGGCGTGCACCCTAGCGCCTTCACTGCCGTCGCTAATTAAAACAGCAGATTAGCATCACAGAGAAACACTGCTAAATTAATTCCACTGTTGGATGCTTGTTTTAGTCTGTGTGAAGTTTAAATTTAGGACAATTAAACCGTAACCCTCAACTTCAGAACCGTGAAATCAAACAACTGTGTAACAAGTGCAACGTCCCTGCAAGTCGTTCAGTCCAGCCAAAAACTAGCTGCCAGCTGCTTGGTGATGTATTAAAGTCCCCCGTCCACTCAGAGACGTGTTGCTCTTTGATTCCTAACTTGGATGATTGAGATACAATGTGCAATGGGATGTATTTAAGGAATTTTTGGATGTCATTCATGGTCCTGCATGGAAATCACAACTTTACAGTGATGTGAACACCTGAATCATACAGCACGCTTTCCACATTTCAGATATTTTATGTCCTGTCGTCCAATTTATATTCTAAAAGTCTAGATTTTGTCATTGAGGGAGAAGAAATAGATAAAGATGTTTTCATTCTAATGAGGCAATTTAACTTTTTTTCCCCAGACATTAGCTATTATTCAAGTATTTTTATATATCTTCAAACGTGTCTGGAGGGGATCTTCAATTAGGTTCACTAAATCCATCATATTTACTTTTAATCCTGATTCTTCCTCTATGATAACAGTTTCCCCCTGTAATTATCAATGTGAGTTTCATTAAATGTGTGAGCCTAGGAGCGAGCAGGCCTGGACGCTACATTTCCTGAGACAGTTAATATCAAAAGATACAGTAGGCACATTTAGCGCTAAGATAAGTGCGATAAATCCTGCTTGATATCGTTATTATGCCCCACAGCCAACAAGGGGACAATCCATTTTACAAATGCTATTACTTCTGATCGGCAGATGTTCGTTTAAGGGGACACTGTAACCAGAATCTTATTTCCACCATTAAAACGTGTGACGAACAGCAATATTTAAGGTGACTAGCAGAATTACTGAATGCAAACAGGTTTCAATGGCAGAGAGGATAAGACATGAGTATCATTTTTTGGAAAACCCAGCAAAACTGGAAATCCCCTGAGTCTAACTTTGGCAAAAATTGCAGAAATGTTACAGGGTTTAATAGCCAATAAAAATAGAATCATCCCAGTTGCGGTAGCAGTAATTTATACAGGCGCCGATAGACAAGTACACACAAGTTCCTTTTTCCCTTTGCTGGTGTTGGAGACCACACATGCATGTGAATAATTGGCAAGTGATCGGTCCGTACCATACTCTGACTCTTCCTCCATCACTTGCTCCCAGCTGCTCAATGGCCTATTATTCCTTACAGTCGCCTCTGTGTTGATCTTGCTGTTTGTCTGCTGCAATGTTTCACGGCTGTCACGCATTGTCGCTCATCTAGAAGACGTCTCCATTCTCAATCCTGAAAGAAATGAGCACAACATCCCATGTGTTTGAATGGCTGACGTATGGGGCTTCTCATTGTTGGCCTGGGTCCTGCTACCTAGAACTGTAGTTTGCAGCTGTTCAAGTGCAGCTCCAGTTCTGTTTGATATTCAATTGTGTTCATTCTGGGTGGTAGTTTCACTGCAGGGATCAGTAGTTCCGTTCTCTGTTGTTTTCATCAGCTCTGATTAACAATATTATACTGTTGGTTTCTTCTGTTAAACCGAAAAGACCGTCATTAAGCCTCTGCCATCCCTCAACAGCCTAACACCTGCTGTCAGTCTACTAATTATAGCTTTAGTCTTAGTTTCATCGTTCTGCACATCCCTATTATAACTACGTTGTATTGGCTGACTGTTGCACTTCCTTCCCTCTCTGTAAACACTTTCAGTATGGTAAGCTGTCAATCTAACAAGCTTCACAAAACGTATTATATAGTGTCTATTAGTATACAGTACATTAGCATGTGTCTGGAGAGCAAGAGGGAAACAACTCTGATAGGTTGTATTTAAATTATTAGTTGTCCTTGCCAATTGCAATATAGGTATTTAAATGACACAATCACACACTGACAAACAGTGAACATCATTAGCATTTATACCCAAAATAGATGCAGTCATTTGAAATGAAAATGCAATCATTCAGAGTCAGTTGAATGCTGATCCATATTTAGTGAGTCAGGCATCCAGGCAGTAATACAACAGTGATAACGCAGAGCCGCAGCTTTCTGCAGAGATTTGGAAAGCCTTTTCTTTAGAGTGTCACTGGCCTTGTGCTTTCATGCTTCTCATCATACATTTTTTATTGAATAACAGAGAGTCACTGTGGCCCGGCTGTAAATAGTTTGTCATCAAAGCTTAAGTGACACTCAGTGTGATGCATACGATATAGATTTGCGATTCTGTTTGTATTAGTGTAAGCACTAAATATGCCATTAGCTTTGGAACTTTACTATGCATAGATTTGGTTAATGGATGAGCAACCCTTAATGAAGCTCATAAGACCATCTGCCATTATTTGCTTTTCCTCTTTTTGTTGCAGAAAAGTCTAATATCATTCAGTTTAAAGGCTCTGCAGAGTGTCCACTCACAGGTGATTTGTATTTCGTAGACATGTGCAACCTTAAACTACATTTCAATACAAACATATTGAGCAATGCAGCATGATTGTTGCTACATTGGAGAAACAATTGCAGGTGAAAGCAGGTATCATCCTCTAATTCCTACCAGGGTATTAACGACTGATTAGACTACACAACTACTATATTTAAATGGCTGCTCATCCAATTTACTATTCGAAAGCTAAGATTGTTGTATCAATGACAGAGGACACATTGAACACTATATTTCAGGCAAACGACCGACATAAAAACAGTTCTCATGTATGAAGCCGCACTGAAAACCACTGATCGATAACATTCCGCCAATAACGTTCTTGTTATGGCGCCTGAGATCGAGAGGATCAAATATCGTAAACTGATAAGTCACAACACATCACTACACCCATAAATACACACAGACTGCTGCTGCCGATCACCCGTTGCGTATAGACTGAGCCATTTGGAACATATTGCAACAATGACTGACTTTCTTTATGGCTAATGAATGAAAATGAGCAAACACTGTTTACATGATTCTTGTGTAGCAGAATTTGTTTATGGCAGCAATAAAATGGTGAAAACCCCAGGAAACAGAATCATCAAATTGTCGCCCGACCCTTCTAGCAATGATGTTTCCTCCTCCTTTTTTAGGAGACATGGTTGCTTTTTTGATATAAGACCATTCACTTATTTACTGTGCAGCAGTAATTAGTGGTACATTAAAATCTGCTCACCACAAATACATTACAGACATATTATCCCCGCCGTTGCATGTGGGTCTCAACAAATACACAATGAAACACAGACAGCCCTAATTACATTGTTAATGTGAGTGTTAAAGTGTGGGTAATTTGAAAGGCGAGTCATGGGCACAGGGCCTATGGAAAGGGACAGATGACTGGTGAAGCCACAACATTGCAGCAAGTTTTAATGAGGCGACTCGAGACTGCCTGTCAAACACATAACCAACACATCCCAGAAGGGACACAAAGACACAACTAAACAGACACACCACAGGCTGTGGTGTTTACACATAAGTATGCAGGAATGCAGCCATGCTTGCAAGCAGACAATGCACCACAGGAAAGTAACATTTCCACTTGGACTCTTGGCTTATTTGCCGCTGATCTGTGTTCCGTCTTCACCAAAACATGCCCGTCTCAGACCTGACTGATGAGCTTAAAGGGTCAAAAGATTAAGCTCGATATTACGCATGTCAGCCATGTCAATCATAGCATGGTGAGCTGCATTTACAATGTTACAGCAATATCGGAGATTACAGCTCTGAAATGCGTGTCTAAATACCCCTGCATTACGGCGCTGAAATATAGACCTAAAAATCCAAGATTATACTTCAGTGAAATAAAGCCTTTAGGCCTAATCCATATTCAAAGTCTTGTCTCTAGCTGGGCTGTGGGCTTCATAACCTAGTTCTGACGGCTGTTATTGGGGAAAGCTGCTTTGTACTGGTCAGTATGTGATGAAGGCTTGGACACGGTCTGCCGAGTTGACCTATATTTGGCTGGCTGCCTTGTCGGCAGCGTCAAAACCAGAGTTTCTTTCGTGTTTTGTTCTATAAGGAAACTGGGCTACGGGTCAGTCTCCTTCCCTCTAATCAAGGTTTTTGATCACTTTCAAGCCTTAATATGTGATGTGAAATGTTCCTGCACATGCACCAAAGATGGAATTCATGCACGACACATGCTCAGAACTCATCATCAGAGGGAAGAAGTAGGGATCACCAAAGTCATTGGGATTCATCCTCTGGGGACGTGCATGTCTGTTGTCGAGACATTTCCATTTTCACACCCCAAAATGGTGCATTTAAACAGCTTATGCTGCACTTTAAAGTTACCAACTCAGAGTTTATTTCTACTGAAGTTTAATCTCAGTCTGCAGGTTATGTATCTGCTCCACAACAGCGCTGCCTTCCAGCAATGTGCGAACATCAATAAAGCAATGTAATCAAGATAAGTGAGTAGACAAATCAGTAAATGGACTTGACAGTTCCACAGTAATTTCAAAATCTCGTTAAAACTAAAGGGAGAAGTTGGTCTTATTTTGAAATAACAGTTATGTCGCTTGTATTGGAATGACACCTGTTTGCATAGACAAGGTGGAAGACAATGCTCCTTTAAAGCAAAACTATGGAACTACTGACTGGAGGAATTCTGCCTTTCTCTCTCTTTCAAATAAGAGGTTGAATTCCTTAAATGCAGCCTTGCTTCAATCAATGCACTCATGGGTTCTGCAGCTACAGCCTCAGTTGGTCTGGTGTGCGTGCTGTGGCAGACAGGTTCACTTCCCTCCTCGTTTTCTCCTAATGAATTTCAGGCAGGCTGCCGCCTGTGGACCTGGTTCCGCCCGCTCACTGACGAAAAGAAAAACCCACGAGCGAGCAGGCAGGTGAAAGCTTCGCAAGCAGGAGAGGAATGATTGTAATTGTGCGCTCGAGGATTCATGCGCTCACAAAGTCTTTTCCTCGCATGCTACAATTGCTCAAGTTTGGTTAAAGCACTTGTGGAATTAATTTGTATGCTTGAAGAGCCCGGAGAGATTGGAGTAGAACCACAGGATGTTCACGCTCCAGTGACTCTCTGTCACCTCTTAAGGTAGAAACTGGTGTAAGGAGACAAGACGGTTCCGTACAATTTATCTTACTGTGTTTCTAACCTGTAATTACCAATTTCTGCGATGGAGTTCACTGGCCAAATATCTTGACTAATGTATCAGGCGACCATAGTCAGCTGGATGTCTGCCCTTTCTAGTGAAGGGGAAAAGTAAAAAAATGAAAGGCACAATAGAAGGATTTGTATTCTATAGAAAGGGAAAAGGATAAGTTGGAGATAATGAGAGTGATGACATTTCGTATGGTGTGAATATAGAAAGAGCAAGGAGGATAAAGGAGGAGAAGCTGGGGGGATAGAGGCGTAGATCAAGAGGTACAGTACGTGAGCAGCAAGTCGGATAAAAGAGGAAACCAAGGGAGAAGGGTGGAGGAAGAATAACAGGACGCTGTTAAGAATATGAAACCTAGTTTTGTCATGTTGCCAGATATAAGCAGTCAAGAGTTTATGAGGTGCAGTACGTGCTCGGAGTGGAGGTCTTGGAAGGGCGCAGGTGCAGTGTAGCGTTGCAGGTGCAAATCTAACCCGCAACCTTTCAGGCCATCCTCCTTCTGTCACCCTCCGCTGGATGCTGCTTAATAAAGCAGAAATGCACTGAAAAGATGAGGAGACGCTGAAAATAGGTCAAGTGAAGAGAAGCGGGCAGGGAGGGAAGGAGAGAAGAGAATGTGTAGAGGCAGAGAGGCAGCATGATGGAGGAGTTGGATGCAATGGAGAGAGACAGCATGAGGGGGAACGCAGGAAAGAGGGATGTGGTGTAAGCAAGGTGAGTGCCAATGAAAAATTTAACTTTGGAAACAGTCATGAAGGTTATATAGGTAGCGAGGAAGAGGGAGGCAGGTCAGCCTTATTAACAACCTCCAGTGACCAGAGATTGTTGCCTAGCAGCCTGCAAGACTAGTTCTCTCTTCGCTCCTCTTTCTATCACCCGCCTCCTGTCTTGTATCACTCGTTTCTCCTCACCTCGCTGCCTCCTCTCGACCGGCCTTTTTCTCCCATCGCGCTGCCATTTGTACTCTCTTTTCTCTCCTCTCCTTTCCAATCTCTGCTCACAGACTCATCTTTTTACCTCTGCATTCAGTCGGTGCTGCCTCATGCCAACAGCCGGCCATGTGTCTGGATAGACGTGAGTGTGGCAGAGTTCTCATGACAAGTCTGTAGTGTGTGTGTAAAGCTGGCTGATGCAGCCGTTACACCAGCTCGGTGCTGCTCCAGGATTACATGGCACATGTGATGCCCGTGTCCACCTACTCTTGGTCAAATACAGGATGACACATGGCATCCGGGCGTGTGTGTGTGTGCATTTGTGTGTGTGTGTATACGCCAATCTGATGCTATGACTTTTGGTTTTGGATACAAGGGCTCGGATTTTTCTGGGAATCTAACCGATGGTTCTGACCATTCGCTACCATAAAATTGAATTGAATTATACTACTTTTAATGTTTCCACTACCACTACTACTACTGTGCACAGTACAAAGAGAACTAGTGGGTGCATGGGTCTTGCATATTTATAGCAGGTTTTATTTGTAACATCAGAATTATTCCAGCTTCCCTTGCCAGATTTCCAAGGCTGTCTTTCCTTGCGGCTTTCAGATTATGCACACAATGTGTCTCCGTGGTACAAGGTTAAAAATGTTATTTTTTTTAACATGATAATATGATTAATAGTATATTTCTGTGATGTAACGATCTCAGCAGCACATACATTATTGCTGAAATACTGCAACAGTTGAATGATTTGTAGATTTCCAATGGACACCTGTCATGGGAACCAACCATGTGCATCCAAAGCCTCATACATCTGCCTCTTCCTTCTCTATTGTTGTCCAAAACCACAAACAAAATTATGCACTTGCAGAAGAACTGAAACTAACGTCATTTTTGTTATCCTTACTGTTTGTAGTATCAGAAGGGAAAGAGCACATCTGGGCCCTTTGAAGTGCAGCGCTGCTGTGTGGGTAGTTCTGTAGGTATGTTACATGATACCACTGCTGCTCGTACTAATAACTGGAGCTGCTAACTTGTGCCAGTAGTGTAACTTTGGCTGGGAGTATCATTTTTGTACATTAGTGACTCTGAAATACTTTTTCACAAAATTCCTTCTACCACTGCTCCTGTACTACTACTATTAATACCTCTATTGATGATGCTGCTGCTAATACTGCTACTAGTTTGACCAATATCACCTGTCTGGAGTCTGCATGCTTTCTTCTCAGTGTCTTAATGATCCTAAGATATACTGATGCACCTGTCCAGGATGGGTCACTGCAAGATGCATGCTGGGATAGACTCCTTTCCCCTGCACCTGTAGAAGTCAGAGGGAACATAATCATAATCAAAAGACTTCCATGAATTTGGACACAATGGACTGGGTGGTATTGAAGTTGCAATAGAAGCTGATTGAGTGTATTTGAAGTGTGATACATGTACGCAGGTTTATCAGTGACATTATATTTTGTGTGTGTCCCTTATGACCGCTGCCCTCACTCACTGTGTTTGGTTGTTTATGAGCCTGTGTGCGGAGTTTAGGATATTGTGGGTGTGACAGTCCCTCACCCAAACTGTTGGCATGTAAGTGTGTGTAATAATTGTAAACAAGTTGCATGTCCCCTTGTTTTCCAGGAGTAATGCCAGTGCCTGAGGTGGCGTCTGACACTGCCAGCGCTGCCGCAATGTTGAGCCCCGTCCTCAATGCCTCCAATGGAGACGGCTCCGAGTCTGAAACCACCTCCGCCATCCTCGCCTCCGTCAAGGAACAGGTTAGAACTATGTGTGTGTGTTGTACATACAAAGGGCTGTCACGATTAATGGAATATGAATACCATGAATTAGTGAGGATATTTTACCCCGTGCCTTTCAGGGAGGGAAATGGTGACAGTAAATGGTTAAGACAAATGATGGAAGTTCCATCTGAGCTAATGTGTCACAAATATGTTGCCACATTTTGATCTGTTAGCAGAGAGCCTGAGGCTACAACTGCTCAGTGTAATTTTGAAAATGCGGTAATGTGGTGGGCTGCATCATTTTGCCACATATTGTCAAAATCTGAGATCCAATGTGTGATGATGCAGAGAAGAGACACTTTTCTGTTCAGTAAAGCAAAGTTTAGGCTCCAGAGCTTGATTTCGTGTTCGGGTCCATCAAGTAAATGCACCAGATTTAGCCACACAGGCTAATTGTCAGGTTGATGGCTTATTAAACTCATTAGAATAATCATAGAGGAGCATAGATAAAATGTTTATGTAGAGAAGCACAAACCAAAGCTTAAGCTCAAACAAATATTTGAAGTTGAAAATGTGATGCTCCTTGGATCTGTGGGTGTTACAGGCATGCGCTGCTCAATAAGAAGTCCAAAGGTACATTTCTATTTACGAATTAGTGAGTCACATATGTTGTTTGTTTCAAATTGCCATTCTCATAACATCTGACCTCAATCTGGCCCAACAATAAGACAGTTTCTCTGGTTTGGAACAAATGCACCAAAGAGGGAAGTGGCCTAGAAGTGAATCGTTACCGTCGGTCATTACAGTAACTTATGTCAGGACTGTTGATGACTACATCTTGTAATTGGAGTTTTTACAAGATTAAAAATCTGCCACAAAGCTGGCAGCACCTTGTGCCGAAGATGCTCATGGCAAACAGGACTTTTACAGAATGTATCTTAATAACGGAAAAACCAGGAGAAAGTGGAATCTCAGACCTGCTGCTGGTTGTGCGGAATCGAAAGTAGGGGATCAACCAAAGTCATCCGGGTTCGACCAATGAGGGCCGTTAATGTACCACTTTTCATGCTAATCCACCCAGCAGTTGTCTGGACCGAAACGTTGGACAGATGGGCTGATTGACCAACATTGGCACCCCCAGAGCCACATTATGAGTGTATTTAAAACTGCTTCCAATCAGCTTACTCTCCCTCAGGATAAGTACCAATCACAACAGAATAAAATCAGAAGAGATTAAAAATGATGTTTGAGCGAGATCCCATTATGTATATGAACAGACTGGTGTTTGTGTGTGTGTGTATAGGCCACTATTTATCCTCCCCCTCACTGCATGTACCACTTCTTTAAAAGAGAGAGAGAGAGAGAGAGAGAGAGAGAGAGAGAGAGAGAGAGAGAAGCCCCTTACCCAAACCTCGGCCTTCACAACTGAACCTCGACCCTGAAACCAAAAATAACTTCACAATAAATAAAATGGGCAGTTGTATTGCGTGCATGATGTGCACTCGGGCCGGACAGGGAACGCCAACGGGGCGGATGTGGCCCGCGGGCCGTCAAATGCCCAGGTCTGTACTAGAGGGAAATTCAAATCAACAAACAGCCAGCACCTCGTTCAGAAATGGATTATATTGTTTCATAAAAAGTTAGTTAATTTATTTACAATATTGTCATGTGGTAACAGCCCCGGTGTATTTTATACTTTGTGGTACAACAGTATCGCGCAACGAAAATAGCCGATCTACAGGTTCACAACGCGTCGCCGCTCGCCATCTCGACGAGTTGCCAGCTTGTACATCAGTTATTTGGGCAACGCGACACGGTCGTACGACGGCGCATAATCATCTTGAATTCCTCCCACTGCACCGGGCCAGCTGTGACAGCTCAGCTCAGCTGTGTTGATCAGACGGAGCCTCGGAGCGCAGCTACTTTGAATCAACAGGGTCTATTTTATGTCTCGTCAAATTAATTCTTCTATTTACAGGGAAACACAGGTCGAAACATTATTTTTATTTTTGATAGTGAATTACCCCACAATATGAATTCATGTTCATGTGTTTTGTTTTGTTGGTAACTGTTGTATAATTACAATATTACACTCGAGGGTGTGGTTTAACACTTCACTCAACTACTCTCGTTCCTGACCGCATCACTGTGTGCCAATAATCACGTTAAACCACACACCCTCTCGTGTAATATTGCTTAATTATATCCTTAATATCTATGATACACATCCCCACTTCTGAATGCAAATAAAAAAACCACATCATTAGAAATTCAGGCAACTCACCAGGGCGTCACCACCAGTTGGAATCAATCCTTTTAAAATCAAGTGTTCAAGTTTATACAACAATATTAGTTGACTGACTTGAAGTGAATTCATTCATTGTGCATATCT
>CAAKHC010007526.1:2331-15308 GCA_901007825.1 Macroramphosus scolopax | reverse complement strand
AGAGGGGGAGGGGGGGGGGGGGGGGGGAGGGAGTGACATGAAACATCAGAGACTTTTGTTTTCCAGATGTCATTTTTTACACAGCTTGATCTGGAGTTCTTCCCTTTTCTGATGCAATTATGACACATTCCTGGATATTCTCGTATGACAAGAAGTTTTATATTTCTGGATTCTTGCTAAAGGAGTGGCCATCAGCTGATTTGCATATTGGTTGTTTGTTTGTTTTAAGGCTGCTGTGCTGGGCCAAGTCTCTTTGTGCCACAGTTTAAAGTTTTTTTTTTTAAAGCAAAAAAGGGGAAGTGGAAATGTCCTCGTAAAGAAAAAAAAATAGAATTTTTTACATTTTTAAAACTATATAGAAATATATAATTTCACATATAATTGTATTTATTTATCTAAACAGGAGAGTCCTAAGTTATTTAAAAATCTCATTTCCAAGGGCACACTGCCCAAGACAGGTAGCAACATAAAATACAAACAAAGTTATAGATATAAAACATATTAAGGTGAAAATCAGAAAAATAATACATTCTAAAAGAATATTTTCCCTTTGTTTTAATAGCTTTCCTGTATGAAACGTTTCATTTGCTGCATGTAAAAATAATCCTGCTTTCACTGATCAACAGGCTATAAACACATTTCATTATTCTGCCATTTCACTGGAAAATACACAGTACTGGACTCTATTTTCGCTGATGTGACAATTACACAGCTCAAATCCTAGTTCCTGGAAAATAATCTTTTTATTATGATAACTATTACCAGTACAAAAGACATGAAGTCATAAGCAGAAGACAAGAGTAAACATGTCGCCTTGCTATTAATGAGACAGGCACAAGCTGCTGCGTCACTTCAGGTTTCACCCACAAAGGCTTGTTGTTGCAGCATGTTGCTCAGTAGTTCTTAAGGAACAGCACCCCCATCAGGTCAATGAGTGTACTGTTTCAGACTGTTTCTTCGATGATTCATCAAAAGCACAACAGTTTCGTCTGACATACGACACTCGTGCACATAAATTTGACCAATAAAAAAAACAGGAAGTTGCAGAGAGCATAGCTTTTGATATGATACAGTATTTTAATTCACAATCTCCTGTAAACCAACAATCTGTTGTATATTTGAAATTGACATGAAATATTTAATTAGACATAACCGACTTTGTGTGATAGGCCGGAATTTGTGTTCAAGTTCTCTGTCTCATATTTTCTTGGAGCTTTAGTAACAATGATCGAAATATTAAAGTGTCAATAAGAAGTCAGTGGCAAACTTCTTCTCGTAAGAAAAGTCCATGATTATCTTATGTTTAGTGCTGTAAAATGTCTATACAGTTTTTCAAAAGGACAACCCATGACTGCAGAGCCTTATCTTATGTCAGACTGACAATTTGACCCTATAATTCTTTTTAAGGAATCCTTAATTTACTACCTTCCTGTCAACAGAGGGATATGTAAAGTTCCTGTATGTTATTTATGTTGTATGACCCCCGACCTTCACCAGCATCCGGTCTGATATGATGAGTTACTGGGACAGCCAAACTTTCTTTTTCTTGCTTTGATTGTTTGTTACTGACCTTCTACTATTCACCTCTTATCTCAGGTATTAGTTCCTGTAATGATATGTCCCCCTCATCTTTTAATACCTAGACACAAGCACCTCTCTAAACAGTGTCCTCAAAAAAAAAATCATAAGGAGATTATGGGAGATGGATTTTGCCCTGGGTTTTGACTTCCAGGCCACATTTCCCCTCCCTTCCCTCCATCACTGAACTGCTAGGACTCACTATCTTGTCTGTCCTCACTGCAGAGGAGGAGCAGGAAGGTGTGACAGATGGACGGTCCTGACTGATGACCTGCTTTAATTAAGAATGGCAGTCACGTGATGGCAACACAATTAGACAGTAAACATGTCGGCCACAACTGGAGAAACCTGTCAGGAAAGTTGTGTTTACTTGATGCTAAAAGAGACACTCAGCGAATTTCAGCAAAATTCAATGCAAGGACAAATATCACTAGGACATGACGGTGCCGTACTTCTGATCACAATAATACAAAATATGATGATTTTACACATAAACATTGTAATTGTATAAAAATCTGTTTGACTGATTTAAACATTTGCTCCTTACAGACGAAACGTGTCAATGACATAACCTGAAAGATGTGAAAATGAATAAAGTAGGCATTATCTGACCTGGCCATTACCACTTAATTACCATGAAACCTTGAAGTGAAAGTCGTAATTGTACCTTCCAAAGTTCCAGTAGTATGTATTAGCTTGGCAACCAAAGGGGATCACGCCATCATAACGCCAGCGACAGACAGTCACAGGAAATGCACTTATACCTCTGGCTTTAAACATTTTTGGAAAATTTTGTGACACTGTAGGTAAATACACAACTCCATAAAGTTGCAACTTGCATCTTTTGTCAGCTAACACTTTCTTAAGGACACATTTTTTTTTATACATGAAAAGGTTCTGTTACATATTATATCTTTAATTTGCACCACTAAAGTGCTTTCTGCTGCACGATTAAGCGGGGGGAAAAAAGGAAAAAGCCTCTAATTCTGCTGTATTTCCCCCGTTATGAGTCTGATCCACGCTGCTCCTCAGTCACACACTGTGTCAGCCTTTCTCAAGGTTACTGTAGTTCATTGGAAGTGACGTGTTGTATCACGTGACCATGATGCAAAGTTACTCCGTGTCAAAAGCTGCAGGGACATTCAGGCTGCACATCGTGGTATAAATACGGGACCTTTTTTTTCGTTTTTAATGAAGCAATATCAAAAACATACACACATATTAAAAGGGAAAATACACAATTTAACATGTTTTATTTATATGATGCATCAATCGGCCAAATTCTATTGTGCAACTTTAAGTAATGTTAATGTTTTTTTTTATAGTACATATGAGAATTGCATGAACAAATTGCCCACATATTTACATTACCCTTTCATCATGAGTAACCTTGTCGATCATCCGACCTGTAAACTTTCAGCAGGGGTGTCCTGTCATTGCGCAGCAGCCAACTAGGTGAAGGATAAATCCGCCAGGAGGATGCTTCAAAAGGCCACTTGGGTCTGTTTTTTCTGTCAACACAGGCGCAGGAAAACCGGCTGGACACCGCCATCCCCTGCCCAGCTCTCCCACTGAGGTCTGCCTCAGATATATCGTCGTCCCCCACTCCCCTCCCCTCCTTAATCTCCCAGATTGTCGGTGCCTTGCTGCAGTCGATGCTGCAGTTCTGAGCCGCTCCTGCACTAGGACAGCTGACTCAATGAGAAAGAAATGCTCGCATTCGTTTTGGTCTCTGGGTCGCTCTGGATTATATTAGGTGAGTTTAAGAAATCTGCTGTCATATTTAGTATTATTTCTTTCTTTTTTTAAGGGATTTAGAAGCGTCACTGGGGGTTGCTGTAAAGGCGACGCACCTGCCTCGGAAAGGCATCGTGTCATTCATTGCCCGGCTTTTTCATTTACCAAAGGCTGTGATGCTGCTAACAGAAAACACAGTGACATGTATAATCCGCAATCTAACGCGCTACTTAGCGGTTTGTCCACACGGCAGCTACATGATGCTGATGATATTTATAAAAAAAAAAAAAGACAATGCTCAGACTGCACGTGTGACATCTCAGTGTTGCAGATTCAGCCATGACTGTTTGCTCCAACACTTTTGGATGATAAAGGACCGACATGGAAGACGCCGGCAGGTTTCTCCTCCTTAAATCAGGTGCTGAATGAAAGGGAAGTAAATGCGGATGATTAACGATTCAGTTTGACGCATGGACGTGTGTACTTGAGTTTGGAAAACCTACCTAATAAAAAGGCTGTAGGCCTGTATACACTTGCTATGGATGAATGACGTACAAGGTGTTGGATTGAGGCCGGCCAGCTGCTAAAGTCGTGTGACATTGTGCGTTTAGACACCGGACACACGTCATCAAAAACAGGGAATATTTCACAATTAGAAGTGCGTGTGCAAAAAAGATGCTGCACCAACATCCAACTTGTGCACATCGGTTTGCTAGATCCTAGAATCTCGAGCATTATGTCGGTACCGTGGATGTCCTCCACCATGCTTCGGAGATGGAGGGAGGAGGGGAGGATGAGGAGGATGAGGAAGGATGACGCGCTTGAAATGCGCGTCGCTGATTGGACGGAGCTATCCACGGGAGAGGGGTGCTGAAATCCAGCGGCCTGCCGGCAAACTCGCCGACACCAGCCCCCCACCGGGTTTAGGAGCGTTCAATGAAACGATCATTGACCTCTAGTCGTCTTTAGAAGTGTTTTTTTTTTAAGAGATAATCCATTACGCTTCGCGGTACAGAAGGTTTGTACAGCAGATTATACGTTTTACTAATGTAGCGTCATTGCTCGTGCATTGTGTCATCAAAAGGAAAGTGCATATGATTGCTGAAGGGTTTATTGATCATGGTAGATATGCAAGACGCCTGCATGTAATTGTCATTCCATCACCAGACTGTGTCTTAAAACACCGGCTGGTTGCTATGCGAGAAAAGAGACAGTTGGGATCTCAGGTTGGTGCATTCATATTGAAAATGTCACAGGGGTTGCGTGTGTTGCATATTCAATAACTTGCACAGCCAATCAGAACTGAGGGCCAGAAATTATTTTGAAAAAAAAAGCCGAGGAAGTGAAGCTGAAAGGACCCCTGGGGGCCCCGCTCATGACACCTTTTACCTGTCATCACATCCCAACACCCTGCTGCTGCTCACTGTGAATAATTCATTGTAATTGCCGTGTAGTGCAGCCCAGCACAGTGTGTAAACCTATTCTTTTTCCCTCCTTAATATTTAATTATCATTGTGGTGGCGGCTTTGTCCAGCCTGTCGGTAAAAAAAAACAAAAAAAAGAAGTTTATCAATCAATGATGTTTTAGTAGTCAATGATGGGAGCTTGTCTGTTTAACACGAGGTCCATTCTTTTAAAGGAGTAATGGCTTGTATGGTGTTTGTTAAGGGAACATCAATGGAGGAGGGGGAGACTATTCGAATCATGCTAAAGGGAAACTTTCCAAGCAGCAGTATTGAATAGGGAGTGTATGCAAATGAACACACAGAGCTCCCTACTCATCTTTCTGACACAAGTCTGAAGGATGACACATTGCTTTTACTGTACGAACTACCGGTACACATTATACTTCTGCATGTCTTGTGTGCCCACAGCAGCATTCTTTGCAAAATATATTTGCACCTTTCTACTGCACAGACAGCCCAGTGTCGTAATACTTCTTAAGTCTTACCTAATATTATTTTTTTCTCTGTGCATTGTTAGAATATATGGTTGGTTTTATCTGTCTTATTTATACACCAATGATATCTCAAACCCGTTGTGATCAATAATATCAGTCCGTCTGAGTGGCTCATTGCTGTTTCAGCATTCAGCGCATCCTTACTCATGTTGTGGTATACCGGGATGTAATGGCACAGCCGAAAAATGCTGATTCAGGTCTGTCTGCCTCTCACATGTTCAAGTAGTTTTATACATTGGCCCACTGATACCGTAGACCAGTGTTCACTTCCACTTCTGGTCCTCTGGACGTTTTACACATGTAGAGAAATAGGAAAACTCCTTTATTAAACCTTGTTTGATCATGAAACCCCAGGATTTTATTTCACAATATCTAAAGCGTCTGGAGACTTTGCGATATTTCTCATGACAGGACTGTCTGCCTGAGTGCCATAACAGGATGCACGTGCACAGCTGTGGACAATTTTATGAGAAGTGGTTTGCAGCTTTTCACAATTAACACATCTGACACTGACAAACAGTGTTGTCGGCCATGACATGTCCCTGCCGAGCGCTTGCCCTCTCACTTTGATAGTCAAATAAAAAAACGACAGGAGCCTCAATCAGTGTCGGTTTGCACAATTTGTTTGATCACGTCGTCAGTCGTATGTATTTGCATCCGTGTGTCCGCTGAGGCCTGCATTAACTGTGTCACTATGCCAGTGTCTGTGCAGCATTTAGTGCCGGGGAAGATGAGTGCTGCATCTTTAGGTAGGGGGAGGGTATCAGAGAGGGAGAGAGAGAGAGCGTCAGAGAGTGGTGGAGGGAGGGGCTGGTGGGTGTGGTGAGCCGAGAGTGGTGTGATACGGAGGCCAGCAAGGCACAAGCTGGACCAAAACGCAATCTCGCTGCTCTCCTCCTGCTTGCCTCAGCTTAATCTCACCGGCAATGGGAAGGTAATCACTCGTTTGCACAGGATGATGTGATATCCGCCCTGAGGGCCCTCGACACACAACACACATGCACACACAGACAAACCTCACACCGGCTGCCTGGTTGCTTCCGACGCCTTTGTAAGTGTCGCTTCTAGACCACAGCTGCTGTCTGCATTGCAATAGCAAATTAGACGTGTTTGTCTCATTTACTTCCTTGTGTGTCACTTTTGCTACCTGTAGCCTTTTTTTTCTTGCTTTGCACGTCTTTAATTTCTTTTGCTGTTTGTAGTACTTCATCCTTCTGTCGCTTGCATTGTTATTTTATTGTGTGAATAATCACCTGCCATGCTGCATCTCAGTTGAGTTCACTAGAGGAATGACTTACGATAATCCCTCAGCGTCGGTGACAGGAGGAAGCGGCAGTTTAACCCCTGGAGGGTGGTCCGAGGAGAAAATGACAGGAGGAGATATATGGACAAGTGGGTGAAGAGAGTGAACAGGAAGGTGCTGTGCGAGGATGAGGAAGCAATGATGGTTGAAAAATAAACAAGGCAAGAAGCTATGAAATGATGCATGTTGCTATATAGTATTTAATAATAACAGAAATCAAGTATAGTGTCTTTGAAGAGAGATCGCCGTAGTGAGGGTTATACAGGTTATATGTTTGTGCTAATAGGCTGTAATCTCCACACACTAATCATTGGTGACAGCACTCAGATGGGCTGATGGGGCGGGACTGAAACACGAAGGCTTGCGTTTCCTCTGCGATAAGCCTCTGAGGTCAGAGGAAGTTTAGCTGGTCCATTCACAAGCCCCCGACGCCGCACTGGAGAGAGGAAGAGCCTCCTCATGCCATGTAGCCGTGACATAAAAGAGCGGCTGCAGTAAACCGGCCTCGTACTGTAGACCCACATCGTTAGAATTTGTTGTTTTGTGAACAAGACGTTGTTGAAATAAGGGAAGTGGCACCGTAGATAAGCTGTTACCGCGGATGCCATCTTTGAATGTGTATGAATTTCTGTTACCTCCCAAACGAATTCCTGAAGCCATCACAGAAAAACATCCGGCTTTTCCCTTGAGCGGGCACAGCTGGAAAATGTTCTGTGCAGAGCTCCACAGTTAACACCTCAGTATGTCAGGTGCATAGTTAACGGACGGTGTCTGCATCTCACACAGTTGCAAACGTGTGATTTGTGCAGAGGCATTAAGCGCCGAAGGCCGGGACAAAGTATCTCTATCGGAGGACCTTGGGATCAGAGCGGTCTCAGGGTGCACGACCAATCCAACTGTTTATCTCTTTAGATCCAGCTGTTCATTCACAGTATGGGGACTGTTTTCATATCATACAGTTTGTATTAAGTTCCGCCTGTACAGTGTTTGACTGTGCACATCTGTCACGCTTTGCTGGCCAAGTGTCGTTCGCCGATGTCCCCTCTGAACTTTGGTCGACGCCGGATTACATTTTGTATAACATAATACTCAACCCGGTTTAGGTTCCAACATGACAGGTGGATGACAAAATAATCCAATTGGATATATGAGGTGAAATCGTCATGAATAAATGTAATAAACAAATTGCCAGTAAGAAACGTTCACAGATGTCACAGTCTCTTTGAGAGAAGACTCGACGCAGCAGGGTGAGAACACACCAGAAGCTACAAATGTAAAGAGACAACTGCAGCTTGCAAACCAAACTACATGTTTGCAATTGTTCATTAAACGTGCAACTTGAAGCTGATCTGAACAAGCTAGTGAAATAGGGGGCAACCTCGCACTAGAAAGTTGGTGTTTCCTCGTAAGAAATCAAGTAGAAGCTAAGATTCTTCGCATGAACAAGAGGATGAAACTCCCAATTTACCACTTCCGACAATCACCTCCAGTCACCAGCTTTGGATAGCGAAAGATTTATATCGCTGCCGCCGAAATGAGTTTCCTACGTTGGGTGGCTGATCTCGGACGCTGCTCCCTCATGTTGCTACGCTACGGAAGCCCTGCGGCTCGCGTGTCGCTCAATTTGTACCGGCCGCCGCTGGTGCAGAGCTCCAGAGATAGAAGCTGGATAGCTCTTCGTAGAGGCGCAGCCCTCTGATCAGAGCCCGCGACTTCTTTGTCACCCCTTAAGGAACAAATTGGTACTGCAAGACAATACCAACAGGCATTAGCTTGTTCAAGCTAAAGTTATTCCCTTACACATTATCCCTTTTTTGTGTATAACGTGTTTGATTGCAGATTTATAGATTCAACTTGACAACTTAGCAAATGTCGATTAGGGCGATGACATGCTGATGAAAGCTGCCTGCAATTAAATCTTGCAAGACGGCCTTTTTTTTTGTTCATGCACAGTTATACAGTGTTCCACTTTTACTGCTGCTTTTATGGTCGCAACCCAGATTACACTCAGATATACTTCCTGTTTATGTCAAACCCCTCTGTTTTTGTTTTATAAGTACCTTTCGAAGTATTGCACAGTAAACTGTAAGACTGGTCCTGTAATGCACCTCAAGAGACCTTCGTCCTGGCAGGTACGATGATGAGTTTTCTACGGTGTTCTGTGCTCTTCGTGTCATAAATTAGGTCTTTGAGTGCACAAGCTGATAAAGGTCGCTGTTGTTGCTGACCTGCTGTTCTTCTGTCCCGCCAGCTGTAGCAACAAGGAGGCAACGGGGATGAACCTTATGTGTACATTGCATGTGTGTGTGTTTCTGGGTCAGGATCTAGTATGCTTGTTCTGCATCGGCAACCAGACATGAATGAGACAGATGTGGAGACATTGAATCTGCATACAGGTTTATGACCTGAGTGGACTAAATGTGTATAGACCAAGAATGAACCTCCTCCTCCTCCAGTGAGATTAAAACCTTTGAATCAGTGAAGTAAACTGAATTTCTTGGAGGAGCCTGGAGGCGAAAGGCTATATGTTCGTTACATTTGTTATATTCGGTCGGGAAATAAATACCATTAAGCCATTAAAATGGGATGCAGCCATTGTATATATCAGAGGGATAATTGGTTCAGTTTCATAGAAGCGGAGGTTTAAGTGAATCATCTGTTTATATAGGTCAGATTCTGCTGTGAACTCCTGCCAGCTCCGTCCTGTCCTGAAAATGTTATCGCTTATATTGTAATTTCGGTTTTAGTAGTACAAATAAAAAGGGAGATGAGAGCAGAGCAGAGCGAGAAAAAAATATGTGTGCATCACGCCCGGAGGTCAATGAGTCTGGCAGGCTCTCAGTCACGGCACAAGTATGTGCGGCAGCACGGGCACGTCTGTGCCGAGGCATTTTCTGGCTGGTTTAACACTGCAGGCTCCGCAGCCAGGTGCCAGGTGTGGTTTTACCAATTACGGGTCGGTGGGTGTGGAGTATCTTCAGATGGTTACCAGCCTCAGCTGGTAATATTTGAATGTGTTGAGACGAGCAACGAAGAAATTGATTGTTTTCCCTTTTTTTTTAAGACATGAAGTTACATGATAGTTGTCACCAGATCTGAAACTTGTGCATGTGTTTGTGCAACAACGTCACAACGTCTGGCTAAGCCGAGCCAGATGTCCCGTCTGCTTCTTTAAAGCTTCAAAAACAAACATCAGTTCGGAGAAGCCACTTTTGTCTTCGAACAACATTTTATTTGTCCCTGACATGAGATGAGATAAGTCAAATTCACACCCCATGTCCCCATGGCTTCCCTTCTTCCATCTCCTTCCCTTCATTCTGTCTCGTTCTCTTTCTCTGAGAGATTACGAAAGAAAGTGTGTGTAATCCGCGCCGCCCTTTTTGGATATATCTCTGGAATCCACTACATTCTGGGGTCAGACAGCTTTATGGGAGTTTAAACGTCTGTTTGCAGGCGAGGGGCCGAGGGATTGTATTACGTCAACGATGGGTCCCCGCTCGTACCGTAAAACACGGTTGTGTGTGTCCACTAACCTCTCTCTCTCCTCTCTCTGTGCAGTCTCCTCTGCTAAAGCTACAGTCTGTGCGCAGTCATGTCAGTAGGTTATGGAGTCCGTCTATATTTAGAGCTGGCTTTTTCTCCTCCTCTGTCCCCGTTTTCCAGAACTGCCTAATCCAGTGTGGCTCTGCAGCCTTTGAACACAACACCGAGCAGCAGCGACGAGTTGTGTTACAGTTACGGCGTCTCAGCAGCCCACTTCTGTAGCGCGTACGGTGATGCAGAGGTTTACAGTACGAGAGGACATCTAGACACTGAATGAACAAAGAGACAAAACAAGATAAATATGTGCCTGTTGAGAATTTGCTCCATCGATCCGGCAGTCAGGTCCTCCACAATGGTGTCATCATATCAGAGAACACAGAGCCAAAATGTTACATTAGATTCGCTTGTCTTGACGGTTCACACTCATTATGACAAGTGACCTGTATCTTACTTTAATGTGACCACATCTGTGTCACGAATCAATGTGTCTGTCGTTTCAGCCACTGAGATGTTTTAACTTGGACATTACCGTCCACTAATCACTTGTGGTTGGCTGTCATCTCGACACGTCTCTCCAAGGCCTCGAAACAAGTGCTCCCATCCGGCGGCAATGCATGCGGATACGATTCCAATTCAGTGTCGTTACTCAACCTCAAGCTCAGATTTCTTGTTCATATTTGTCGGTCTGTATTTCATAAGCAGTGTTGTTTGTTTCAGTTGCCCTGTTGGCACGACTACATGGAAATTATCCCGAACGTTGTCGGGAGCTCTGTGTCTGTGTTGTGCTGCCTGTCTGGCTGCAGCTCCGTCATTGATCTTCCCATCAGAAATACTCAGCTGTACTATGTGTGGAGGAAAATATATATATGTAAGAATATATATTTATATATATATGTAAGACAGGCAACCTGTTTAAAAGTTTCTTTATGATGATTTAGATCATCAATCTAAATCAATTTATGGATTGTTCAGTATAAACTATACAATTACTAAATACCTTTTTCCCCCCAGTCCAATAACCTGAAGCGGTGCCAGATTATGTTTTCAGTTTGTCATTTTGTTCTGCAGTAATTGGTCCTAATTGTAGGACAAAGAGTTCTGTGGCTCACAGCGGGCCGCTCCGTGTGCTCGGGACATTTCATCCCAGAATAAACTTTTGACACTGTAATTGCATCCAATTAAACATCCAAACATCCACACGGCAATGAGATGCTGTTTAAACCAGATCCAGGCACCAAGTGGTGTCCCTCGTTTTTTCCGTGTTGCCAGTTGTGCTCAACATTTCCCAGATTGTGAGCAACTCTCGATGAGTGTGGGGGGGGGAAGGGAAATAAAAAAAAGAGGAAATATTTTGTGCAGTTGAAAAAAAATAAATAAAGAGAACCACAGATTCCTGCGGTCTTAAAGGGGCAGCGCGGTCCTCCGAGGCAACTGTCACGCTGTGGTTTTTTGATTGCAGGTGAAGCTGTCGTGACAGAAACTCAAGATGAGTTAGATTTTGGGTATTCAAGCGCAGGTAGAGTTCGGTAAAGCTGCACCCGGGGAATTCACACACACAAAAAAACAGGTACTGTGCTTTTTGACTTTAAAAGAAGTGGATGTGATGACTAACGGCTGAGTTACAAACATTATGCACATGTCAGTGGTGCTTAACAAAAGATGATGTTCTCTCTACTGAAACCATGCGAGCAATGAGATGTGTGTGTGTGTATGTGTGTGTGTGTGTGTGTGTGTGTGATGAAAACCAAAAAGTTAAAAGAGATATATCTAACCAATGTTGCAGTTGATTCAATCAGGGAATTTAAAGGATCATTTTGTGCATTCAGGGCTTCTTTAGACCCGATATAAGGGGCTCAATATAAACTGGGGAAGAAGCAACGTTTCTTAATTTCAGTTTATACACTGATGAAATTATTGTTATCACATTGAACTTCTGCCAATAATCCAACCTTATTTTACCCTAATCTTAAAGATAGATGGAGGCGGTGCTGCGTCCCCACAATGACTCCTGTTTGTCTTTGTGATAGATGAAGTCATGACAAACAATGTCTGGATTAACAAACTAAATTCTATGATTCAAAACTAAAACAGGACGTTTCATACTAGTTACGGTAGTTTTCTCTTTTTTTCTATCAAATACTCCTTAACTCGAAGTAGAAAGCTCTGAAACAGCATTTGACAGAGGTGTCACAGGAGTCACATGACCACCTTCATGGAAGTTATCTAGTAAGGAACTCTGCTGTTTTCTGTGTAGCATTTCTCTAAACTGCTCTACATTCAGCTCCCTGAGACCTGCTTACATCCTGGTATAGGTTTATATGTGGCAGTGTGTGTGTGTGTGTTTGTGTGTGTGCGTGTGTGAGCCGACAGGAAGCGGCTCTGATTGGCCGTGAGCTGCAGCAGTGTCCCTTTCGTTCGGTCAGGTGATGCCGTCTCTGACTCATTCCTCGGGGGAGGGACGGGGACCCTCCAGTCAGCGCTGCAGCCAGCCTCGCTCGCTGCTAAATTATGCATCTCACAATGTGTGTACTTACTTTCTAATCTCCTGAACACACAAACACACACCTTGCTGGAATGAAACAGCCTTTTTTTTTATTAACTTCATGACACCTGAAACCTTCTCGTTGCTGCTCGTGGCTTTTCAAATTTTGTTTGAAAGCGTAATTTGATGCTCTTAGCTGAAGTTGAGAGATTATTTGTGTTTCCAAGTGTGTCACAATACCTCTATTTAATCCAAAACAGCTCAGTCACAGACACTAATAATACAAACCACGGGGGACAACACAACCTAAGATTTAGTGCATAGTGGTTTCAACATCAGGACATTTTCTCGCAGGTGTTTGGTGTTTTAGATTC
>CAAKHC010007525.1:0-13666 GCA_901007825.1 Macroramphosus scolopax | reverse complement strand
GGGGGGGGGGGGGGGGGGGGGGGGGGGGGGGGGGGGGGGGTTGTGGCTGTAAGGACGGATGGTTTCTCTTGATGTGGTCGCGAGTTCTGAGCTTCCACACCACACGCTTCTGTGCTCTGCAACAGGAAAAAAACACAGGAGATCACTTCCAAATGAAAATGCACATGTGCGCACACACACACACAGCACACACACACACACACACACACACTGGAAACGCAGTTCGACTGGGAGGAAGGGAAACAACAAGCAAACAAAATGAACGGCGCGTCCCACCGAGTGACGGGTCGACGACAAAGATAGAAAACAGCAGCTCCATTAGGAACGTCTGCACGTCTCCGTTTTGATCCCTCGATCTGAGCTCAGCACCGCCCTGAAGTTTTGAACATGATTTTATTAGGCCCTCAAACTGAAGGATGGTCCTGTGATTTTAGCACACTGTGTCATCAGAAAGAGTTTTCTAATCCTGTGTCGGGTGAATAAAGTCCCTATATTGTGCAGCAAATCTTAATTGTCACTAAAATAAAAACACATTTAGGATGAATGAGCCTGTAGTGATCCTCCATTGGAGGACAGGGTGTGTGTGTCCTGTCTAAATGAACATGTGTGTGTTGTTTACCATCCTGTCTCCTGTGTGGGACCGGGACTTATGTTATTAGGCCACAACAGCAGAAAAGGTCGGCGTGAGCCTTGTATGCATCATAAGTCTTTATGGCTCATGGTGAGCAGCATTTCCAGTAAACAGGCCTATTACGGAGGCCGAGTTCCCATTTGTGTTTGTGTGCTACAAGGTCAAGAGTGGATTCATGGAGTCAAACGGTGAACGGCAACAAAAAACAGAAAGACAAAGTTCCCCAGCGGGAATCTTTAACAATCTCATTTAACAAGAAGCTCGGGTTGTTTTCTCTCTCTCTCTCTCTCTCTGTTTTTCCCCTCCATTCCCTTTAAATCTGGCCATCGCGCAAGTACACACACATCTCTCCCTCCTCTTCGCTGTGCTGCGGGTAGCTGCAGCGAGGCTGACTCAGCCCTCCGCACTATTCTCGGGCCCTGACGAACAGTGTTGATGTAGCCTGTCTGATGGCCACACGCCATCAACCAGTCTTTGTTCCCTCCACCGCTTCTGCTGAGGCAACGTCCTTCTGGCCTTGTCTCTCCTCCCAAAACGGCTGCTTGACCGACGGATTGATGAAGCGTAAGCAAACCACTTTACATCAACAAGAGGAGTTTATCTTCCAGCCGAGTGAGCGGGCCACTGTAGTGAAACGTGATCCCCGCACAGGCCCGGCGTAAGAATAAAGATGACCACAAGTATGTTGATTCCCGGGTCAGGACGATGTGCGAGGATGCTCTTCGAGTCGAGGCCTCGCCATCAATCAGCTCAGCGCTAACTAACTAGCCGGGATGCTATGGAGATAAAGTGCTTTGAACCAGTGTTGTCGGAGGCTGGAAGGAGCGTCGCTTCCTGAGGGGGCGGTTCCAGTTGTTGTCGAGGACGAAGAAAGCAAGAATGGTTTGATTGTGCAGGATCACATCACCATAATGAGGTTTATTATCAGACAGTCAAGCATTCGACAGCTCCCACGACCGCAGTCTTAACAGTTAAATACATGCCCTCTCACTGCGGAGCCGGCTGACTTTCACAGTTCCCGGTGTCGTCCTCGCCGAGGCCGCTGCGCTTCATTCCACCAATCCAGTCAAATAAATACGGTAATAAACAGACGGGGAGACGAACGGCGCGCGAAGCTCGCCTGTCTGCGCTGTCGTCCATTAAGATGGGAGATAAACGCCGTCTGATATTAGGGCAGAGCTCAAACTCAAACCAGCTGTCGGGGTGTAATCATGCAGGGTGAAAGGTAGAACAGTCGAAGGCCCACACTGCTTATTACGGGTGTTGAGAGGAGGAAAAAAAAGAGAGAGAGAGTTTGGCGTCCGGGAAAACTGTCATCATATTATCGCATCTGAGAGGGAAGTCGATGCCAAATGGGACAAAAGGACTTTCAAACATTGTCGCCGCGGCGCTTTGCAGACGCAAAGAGAAATCTGAGGCAGTGAATGCGCGAGCGAGGATGATTGATGGGACGCCCGAGGACAGATAGAGAGAGTGAGAGAGCGGCGCAGGAGACGAGAGATGTGCTGACAAACAGCGAAGATCTGACAGTCGAGAGATCGGGAGGGTGTCTGGTCTCTGCTGTGTGACCCACATGTCTGGAGCACACACACACACACACACACACACACACACACACACACACACACACACGCACGCACACGCAGGCCTGGCTGCCATCACTCAGTCATCTCAGTAAGCAGCCTTTTTGATAGTTGACATGGCCGCCATCGGCTATGGATGTGGAAGGAGAAGAAAAAAAAACAACAAGATTGAGGAGTGTGAAATCGTACGCTCCATCAAAGGACGACCGACTTCAGCAGATCGCGTGGAATGTTTGAAATGGAATGCGACCCATAGAGAAAAAATAGGAGCCACAGACCCGTTTTTATCAGTTACATAAGACTTAATAGGTCCCGACCGCTAATCTAATGATGAATATCAAATGCAGACTTTGTCAAAAGCTTTTATATTGAAGGTGTTGTGATTTTAGCGAAAATCTCCGGATCATCTTACCTCCTGAAATTGAAGGAGCTCGGGTTGCCGGGGCCATAATAAATTATGTCACATAAATCAATCCGGCGGGAGGAAGAAAAAAGAGGATGGAAGGAAATCTCCATTCATGATGGGAAGAATGAACGCATTGTCTGAGCAGCGCCGCACCTCGCTGTACGAGGTTCCGCGTTAGGAAGACAAACCACCCCGGGCCTGCGCGGAGCGGAGCGTAGTGGGAGGCCAAGATGAATAAAAGTACATTTCCCCTCTCTGTTTCCCTCTCAGCTAAAACACGGCAATTAAAAAGTCCCCGTAGAAAGCAGAGCTAAAGGAGTCGGCGGCTCGCTGAGAGACACGGCCTCTGCTCTAATTGAAACAGGGCCCGAGCTCGCAACGGCAATACCCACATTTATTTATTTTCAGCCGTTTAACATGTCTGAGATCTTTGTCTCGGGGAGCTAATTGCTCCTTCCGACAGGAAGACAGTGAGTCAATGGGGAGTTTATGTACAAAGAGATTTTAATCTGATCCCTCTCCTTGTTTTCGGCTTCACGGAGTCGGTTGAAAATATGGAAAAGGATGACGGTCTAAAGGATGACGGTCTTCTCCCCGTGTTGCAACAACACACGATAATCCCCGACTGTTTTGCGAAGGTTGGTAAATATTTAAAGTGATTGCGAGGCTGTAAACGTTTGGTTATTGCTCTCGCAAGGGAGGGAGGGAGAGTTTTGTTGTGCTGCTGGCTGGATCTCTCCGGCCCCCGGTTAAGTCATGAGATTATTTGTTTGAAAGTTTGATTAGGGGTCTAAGAAAATCCACAAAAATGTCCGGCCTGTTCTTGGCCCGGGCGTTCGGTGAACAGAGACAGAACGCTCAGGGTGAAAGAATGTAATCGTCTTGGATGTCAGTGCACTGTGAAGGATCTTCTTAACATCCCATCCGATGAGTCTCCCAGACTCTCCAGTAAAGTAGAAAATGGGAAACGTTAGACTCTTTCTCTCTTTGGCCGCACGCTGGCTGGACGAGCTCCGTCGCAGTGGAGCAGAGGTCACTTCTGGAGGAACTTTCTCTCCCTCTCAGGATTGTAAGTGTGTATTTTAAGCATCGGCCCTCTTTGTTTCTCTGTCGAACATCAGGTGAGTGGAGAGGAAGGAACCAGAGACACGGTCACTGGCTTTCGCCTGCGCACATCTGTCTGCCAGCTGTGCATGTGTTTACACCTGACCCCAGCCAAGTCACCGGCTGGGTCGCTGCCTCACTCTCCCCTTCACACCACCCCCCCCTTCTCCCCAAAAGGTTTTCTTTCCTTCCTACTCTCGAGGAAAAGGCATCAACCCCTGGCTCACATGAGCTACTGCAACAGTGCTCAATCACACTTACGCCACCAAGCAGACTCGGGCCGAGCCACCGCAGAACTCTGAAAATTGGTAACATTCAAAGGTGATTAAAGTAATCAAAGCAAACCGGGAAGCCCTTGAAAAAAAAAAGAAGTGGGATCATATAAAAATCTGCGGCAGAAAGCAAAGTCAGCGAGCGGTGGAAAGAGCTGTGACGGGCCGGGGATGGATTTCATGGTGAGGGAAGGCAGATTCACGGCAGGCAGGCGTCTCACGTGTGACTGACAATGTTCTTTACCCATAAACATCGGCGCTGCATCATGTGCTCTCTGCTTCTGTAAACAATACAAATATACAGAGTCACATCCAGAGAGAGAAGCTGTGTTCAGGAGAGTTGGACAGGTGGACGTCTGGGTTTGACGTTAGTTATAGTGCCGTAATAAACTGAAGGGTTCAGTTGATCCCCGGACGATAATCAGGCCGATTATTGGTCCGAAATGTCCACAGTTTCAACCATACGGCTCCGTGTTTATTTATGTCTGATGTTAAATCATTCCTGCATCCTGTGTTTGTGTCCCTTTGATTAAACTGATAATCAGTTAAACAAGTCTGTGATCTCTGAAGAAGAAGAAGGTAGCCGACGACACCCAAGTGTGTCCTCCTCGTTTGTGTTGTTCTGGTGTTCGGTCGGCGGCCGGCGGCCGGGCTCAGTCTGGAGGAAGACTTTGGTTCGGAGGAGGTCTTTGGGGGTTTTCTGGCTGTCATTTAGGGGAAACAAACAAATCTCGGGTAATCAAAGTGTCTGTTTGGACTAGTCCCATTTCATCTTCTCTACCGACCGTGCGTCGTGCCATTAGAGGAGTTTGTGTTGTGCTCGTCAGACTCATCTGCTTACACGTCGGTGTGATGTACCGATGTTTGTCTTCACTCCAGATTTATTGTTATTCTGTTTTCTTACAGAAACATGCAGATCAGGCTGCTGGACTCATATCAGGGCGCCAGGCAACCTTCTTCCACCCCGTCAAACAAATGTAACCGTCCCGAAGTGAAGATCTACTTTGTTATCAAAGGACCAAAATAATTAGACTCTGCAATAAAGTTTGTTTTTGAGATGACTGAAACTGTTTGATTATAGAAGCCTTAGCTAATGAAGTCAGACGCCGATCAGATGAGTTATAACTTTTTGTCCTTAAGCTACCTCAGACTCCGTGTTCGTGGGTCGGCCACCCGGCGCCGTGACTAAGGCCGGGTGTTACGCCGAGATCAGATTCTCTGAAGGAGAACTGTAGTTACTTTATGAGGAGACGCTCTTCGTCGCAGTCACGAGTCAGTGCTGGGCTCAGTTTGTCCTGTTCTAACAAAATTAGCTTAAAATAAAAAATCTTCTGCAACACATCATTAATCACACGCGGGACGCCGCTGATCTCAAACAGTTTTATATAACAAAATCTGTAATGAAGAATGTTAATAACTTTTTTCCCCGTGACAATCAAAAGATTTGAAGTTAATTTAATTTATGTGGTCGGTGACTAACAAACGCATGTCATTAAATCTGCTTGTACACTGTAATACCGCCAGTGTGGCTTCATAAGGGAATCATCTAGAAATCACTCCCATGCAGAGGCCGGCAGTCGGGGGGCCAGGGGGTCTCCGAGAGCCGATGGGGGCCACATGGATGAGTACGGCCTGGTGAGCCAGACAGTTACGGATCGCTTGCTTTTAATTAGCGGCTTCACATGCAGTCTGCGCCGAGCTGCAGGCCCACCACAAACGCGCGGAAGATGTGACAGTTCCCCCCTCGGGAGACACGGCCCGGCTCCGGCATTACTGCAGAGTCTCAACTCAACACAATGCCCAATGTGCGCGCCAGACCCGCGGCAATTAGCTTCCAAAGGTTCCCCCCTTCTTTCTTTTGCCTTCTCTCTTTCGTTCTTTTTAATGTCGGAGCTTGGAAAGGCTCAATATAATCAAGTCAAGAAAAGTTTATTCTGTTTAGAATTCCATCTGGTTCCAGGGGGGCTAATTTTAGCGGCACGCAGGAGCGGTATGCAGTGAGGCTGCATGTACCATCCTACTTAGAGCGCCGGGGTGGGGGGGCCGCGGGGGGGGAGCTCAGCGCAGACACCCAGGCTCCGAGGCAATAGACTGGCCGACTGGTGTTTCTAAACACTGCTTGTAGCCGTGCCTCCATCACTCAGCACACCCTGTGTTCCTACCAAATGTGTCCCTCTTGCACTTACCACAGGATCCGAGACGCTTTAACCCCCGCCACCCACGATCCCCCTCGCCACCTCTCTTTCCTCACCCTGCCTTTTTTTTTTTTTCTTCACTACTGCATCTGTACTTCTTCCCGTGTTTCGGCGGTCTCACCTCCACCGAGGAGACAATGCCTGCGACTCCCCGAGCAACCATCCTCTGTGGTGATGGCGCTTGATTGGATGTGGCACTTAAAATTACCTCGGTCGGACTGCGCAGGCATTACGTACATGCGTCCGCATCGTTTACAAGCAAGACGGAACGGCAGAACTCAGCTCGCAGGGAAAAATATCGTCTTTGTTTCTCTGCGTGATGATTGCAGGATTGTGACAAAACACAACTCTCCGGTTTCAGGGTGAAAAAGTGATAGCTCAAACTGAACATGTGGACTTTCCATTTGGGGAAAATGATGGCAAACAATGAATGCATCAGTTCTTCTGCACGCCGGGAGGCTTTGCTAAAAGATGTAGCTACGTATGACTTTTCTGCACATGAACACGCACCTTCCACGCTATAGGAGATCTTTAAGTTTGTGGAAAAATCCGTGTGTGGATGTGGCGGCCTCATCCTCCTTTGGTTTGAGCTCGGAGACGGGGAATAGAGGCCGACTTGTCCTCTGTCAGGCTTGCATTACACCAGAGGGGAAGCCTTTTTCACGCCTAGCTGAGGAAACGTGAGAGAGCTTATATACGAGCTCTGTGGGACTCGTAGAGTCCAGTAGTGATTCAAAACCGGTAAAGAATAACACACCCTCACCTACTAAGTACTGTTTGGGTTAATATTTTCTCTTTGGAAAAAAAAACCCTCCGGTCAGAGCGCGGGTTTGTTCCCGTCCCTCGACCGTCATTTGTCATTTTACTTTCTCTTACGTCAGCATCAAATCCCCACTGATCATAATAAGTAGACTGTTTATGGTTTCGCTAATATGATTTTGGGGAGTTTTAGATGGATTAGACGAGCGGCCACATGATTACCGCATCGAGGCATTAATACCCGCCGTAACTAACGTAAGAGTGAACACACAGCAGCTTTTCTTACCACGACGACACTCAGTCGCTGGTAATCAGTGAAAAGTTTATCGCTCTGGAAACAGCAGTTAATTTGATGTATGTGTATTGAGAACTAACACCTCACGATACATATCAATAGCTGTAAGTCTTAAAATGGGTGTAAGTTGTTCCTCCATTTTTTTTTTTTTTAAATAAACCCGAGTCTACACAGGTCATCAGAAAAATGCCGTTATTAATCTCTGTCTGTAGTTTTAACAAATGAAGCCTACAATCATATGGAAACAATCTGGCCCTTGCCCTCCGAGAGACAGAAAACAGAACCAAATGAAGAACATCCTTTCTCTTAAGACCTGTAATTTGTTTTTATTACCTATTAGGTGAAACACCTCATTTATCAATGTCAGAGTCCTCACAAAATGATAGCTGTCCGCATGTAAATCAGCTAATGCGATGCATGGCTCAGAATTAAGTGGGCTCTTTCTTATGAAATGCTCTACTCTGTGGGCTCAGTGACCCAGCGAAGCCACCCACGACCAGACGTTTTTCTTTCACGGGGCTGCGCTGGAAAACCGAGCGGAGAGAACACTTAAAAACAGGACTGATTAAGCACAGACCGAACTGTGTTTCTGCACCCCACACGGCAGAGTCGGGGGGCACGAGTGTGTGTGTGTGTGTGTGTGTGTGCGTGCTACAAGTTCAGGAGTTAACGCTGCGTAACGCTGCATAAAATTACACAAGAAAAAAAAAAAAGGGCTGACGAGTGGAGAATAATCTCCAAATGAAATGTATTTTATCCGACTCGGTCATTTAATGCTTTTTTTTTTTCATTACTCTGAAATAAATCCGTAACCTCATAATCACGGGGTTGTTCGATGTCGAGCTGCAGCCCCCCCCACCCCCACCACCACCACCCCCCCACTGGTGCTAAGCTACACATGACACATAATCAATAAAACCTTTCAGAGTGCGTTCGGTCAGTCTACTACTGTGTGCAACTGGCAACTTTATTTCTTACTGACATGTATAAATATTTTCCTGTGCATGAAAGCCTCATATACCTCTCGTCTTAGGTGAAATATGCCAGGTTGAAGGGGTTTGTCAGTATGTGTGTGTGTGTGTGTGGGGTGGGGGGGGGTTCTTTCGGTGAGATCTCTCTGTCCGCCTTCGCCTTTATGATTACTTATTTAATGTGCTGCACACGATGCCATCATAAGCAACTCGGACCACTACTTTTAGCTCGGGCAAAGAGCATGATGAACGACAGGTCTCGTCCGCGCGCTGCCAAGAAACACAACTCAAAATACATGATACGGAACCGTCCAATACTACTGTAGAGCATATCTGTCAGTTTGGCAGAGCTCTCCACAACAGGGACCGCGCCACACACTCTTTATTGGAGCCAGTAAAATGTCCCTACCATGAACAATAGTAGGATTGTGCTGCTCCTCTCTCTTTTTTTCTTTTTTTTTGTAGGCCTATTATTTTTTCAAGCATTTGTTATTCTCACTTAAAACTGCAGGCTGGCTCCACGAGTGGCCCACAGCGCCTCAGAACCGGGCCCTTACTCAGGCCAGGAAAAACCCGGCGGAGCCAGACGAATATAAAGCCAAAGCGCCGACGCCATGCGGCTCCCAATCTGTTTCCTGTCAGAGGGACATCAAGGGAACACCCGCAACGCAATCTCCCTTCCTTTTTCTCCATCCCTGCTTCTCTCCTTCCATCATCCTCCACCCTTCAAGCGATACGTCTTACAGACGACTGAACCATCGCCAAATGCTCCCAAAATGCTCCTTTTTTTTTTCCTCCTCCATCTCCCTTTTTCCCCTCTCTCGTGTCTCCGTGTTTGGAGCCAGCCCACATGGATTGGGATCAATTTGGGATGAAATGATAATTACCCTGTCAGTTTCAATTCGGACATGATGAAGTGAGAAACAGGAAATGTAATAAACATAAATGGAATCTCTTCTCTTTTGATTGGGAACGGAATTGAATCAGACTCCGCAAACTCGGTCGAATTGTCAATTCCGTGCCATCCCTGCTGAGAGACAGTTATGCGTCGCTGTATGCCTCGTCTCACACCGAAACGCTGGTTAAGGCATATTGCTGCACATAATTACCGAATTCCACATTCAATACAGAGACGATGCCTGTTTCTGTTTAGTTTGGAACTTCATACATAAGAAATGATTCGTGTCACATCTTTCCAGAGAGAAAACTCAGAGCCCCCCCACCCTCCTCCTCCTCCGACACACTCCTCCTTCCCACCTCAGTATATTTGATCGCCACATCCAGGCACCTGAACCAAAGTGAGTTTGTCGTTTTCTAGCATATTTGGCGCTGGGAGATCAGCGATAGTGCGGGGCTAACGGTAGCCAGCTCTAACCCTGTCATGTTGGCTGTTTCACAGCTGATGTATGGGGCCGGTTGCTGGCGAGCTGCGCTTCGCTGCCTGGATTTGTTTAACCCAGCCGATCAACCTTCAGACAGGAGCATGTGTGCAGGTAATGGCTGCCAGATGAGGTGAGGCCAACTCTCGGAGGCCTGGTGGATGCTACGGAGGAGGAATGAATGAAGCCCACTCAACATGTGCACACAACAAGTACAAAGCCTCTTGAACTGTTGAGAGACAACAACCACGCAAATACAAGAGTTATTAAAGCTGCGAGTAGCGTTGAGCGGGCGCTGGCACCTTCAGCCCGTTGTGGTGTGTTATTGTGTTGTAACCATAGAGGGTAACCAACAGGGTTCTGAACCTTCCCCATATTAAGACTCTACATGAAGGAGCAGACTGCTGTGTTTTACAAATATATAATATTTCTTTGACTCGCGCGTGTCACAGGATCCGACCTTCAGTAACCATATGAAGGCTGATCGGTTGACAACTTAGTGAATTATGACCACATCCTGTTCGGCATGGCGTCATGTGTCTGCCATTACAGCCCTGTTCAACTGCAGCAAACGGTACAATCGGGGCAGATTGGACCATGAACGATTCCCATTTGAACAACTTGCAAATTTACGGAAATCCCTTTGCAATTAAAAATCAGCTTCATCCTCATATCATGGATGCAACATCTGATGAAGTAGTTTTAAAACGCAACACGTGGGAAAATACAGACAATCGCAAATATATCTCACTTCCTGTTGGGCATGGCTAGCGAAATATACGTTACACATCTGTTTATCTTGGGGAGAGACACATGAATACCATGGTTGGTGTATGCAGGTAAAAAGATATATACAGAAAGACCATTACACACCCAGGGCCTATGGAAATAAATGAAACAAAAATACAAATACTCGCCTGCGAATATCTTATGTAGAAGGTCCTTACAGTCTGGTCCGCCAACAGCTTCCAGCAGTGGCGTCTGGCAGTAGCTCCCGGCATTAGCTTACGCCATTAGCATCCGGCAGTAGCGTGCGGCAGTAGCTTCCGGCAGTAGAGTCTGGCGGTAACGTCTGGTAGTAGCTCCTGGCATTAGCTCCCGGCATTAGCTTACAGTATTAGCGTCCGGCAGTAGCCTCAGCCTCGGCAGTAGCCTCCGGCTAGCATGTTGTAGCGTCCGGGCAGTCTGTTGTGTGCTATAGAGTGGCAACAATCAAAAGGTATAACATTTTTGTTATGGCGTTGTTGATGTCACATGACGTCCGTGCGCACAACGCGATTGGTTGATTGGTTGAGCTACTGGCCAAAATCCCTTTTCCGGTGCAAAACATTCACATTATGTGTGACAGTGCTCATGAGAAAAACAACAGGTGGAAACACATTGGCCCTGCGAATCAATCGAAGCTAAAAGAAAAACGACCCTGGTGTTTAAAGGAATTAAGACTCTATAACATAGGGGGGCGCTATGGAGTCCCTGGACCTCACACAGGGCCGAGCAGCTGAGCCCTAAGGAACCGTCACCAGGGCTGATGTTTGCATGAACCTCCAGTACAATTCAAGTGCAAATTACCTTAATATCTAAAAGCATCACAACCTCTTTCTCTAATCAGGTGGTTTGTTTGAGTTGAAAATATTGATATAAATACAATTCAAGGCTCTGTTTGTTGTTAGCTTCAAGCTGAGCTTCAGCATACGGACAGCAGAAAGATTATAAGAAGTGACACGGACTAAAGGTGAGGTTGCCGGGCAGCGTCTGGACATCTGTCTGCGGGAGCGGCTGCCTGACCAACCTCCGTCTAGCAGGATGAACGCCCCCCCTGTAACGAGGATCCACTAGAACTAATACTTATTTCCAGCTTGCGTGTTCATTCATAGAGCAAACAAATAAAAAGTCACAGATTAAACACGGCGGGGGCATCTTTGGCACTCGCCACGACCACCCAGGAGGCCACAAGGGCTCCTAATGACGAATTTGCAGACAACCGCTCAAACAAAAACAAACAAAAACCTGTTACTGAGGATGCATATAATTAATTGAGAATATGTTTTAGTGCGCGGGGAGCTCATATTCTCAATGAGAGCGTCTTCAGCAGAGAAGGCGGAAAAAAAAAATAGCAGCCCGAGTTGTGGATGTTGGCGATTTTAGAATTAGCAATTTTAGTATCTGATTTCATCACTTTAACACGGTTTTACAGTGTGGGTTTTCGGGGCAGGCTAAAAGTAATTCTTTCCTTGAAATGTCATCATGGTCTAAACTGGTCAGCGGGACTGTAAATTAATTTGCTCCGCTCGCTGTTGAGACTCCAGCAGTAAATTTCCAAGTCGGAAAGGATAGATCTATCTTAGAAGCAGCGATTAGCGAGCACGCCCCGCTCTGATGGAATTAGCTGTTATAAAGACCTCAAGGTAGCGATTAAAGGGCAATGTGAAGACATAAAGCGGACAGCAAAGGGAGGTAAGATGTAGAGGGGAACACAGAAAAGAGGAAACTGCCACCCCGGCTCACCAGGCGGCTTTTACGAGGTGGCTTCTTGTAATTAAAAAAATGAGCCTAGCTGATATTTTACTTGACCTTCTGTGTGAGCGCTTGTCAGGCGAGGATCCGCAAGGGAGCTCCCCACATCAACTGCTGCAGTCTAATTTATAATCCCCCTCCCTCACCTCCCCTTCCTCTAAAGCAGCAGGAACAGAGAACCAACAAGACCCCGAGGTTTGATAAAGACGCCTGGCGATGAAAGGGCCTCTGCTACCAGCAGTGTGCACAAGCAAGAGAGCAAAGAGGGGAGTCGAACCTCTGCACACGGCCTCTGCACCGAGGCTCCTTCCTGTTCCTGTTAAGATGTGTTTTCTCTCTCTCTCTCTCTCTCTCTGGCCTCGTACTGTGGAGCAGGTAAAAGGGGCATTCAGGCATTGAATCCACCGGAGGGGGGGCAGCAGGTTGAGCGAAGCACGGGGGAGTTCTGCTCTGGAACATGTCTGCAGGCAAATTACTCTGCCTTTACTGATTAGTCCGGCCAGCCTCTCACCTGGCAAACTCAATATCACCATGTGACAGGACTATAACAGAGGCAACACTGTCAGCGAGGATACGTTCACATCTCAGGTGTTATTATTAGTATTATTATTATTATTATTATTATTATTATTATTAATAACGGATAATTGCGGGGGAAATCTGACCATTTATTTTCTTAACAAATGAATTAATTTGTGACCAAATGCAGGTTTTTACCTCGACGCCTGGGCGACCTTGTTTTTGTTCCTTTTTATTTTTCACAAGCACGTTCTTTCTTTCTTATTTCTTTATATTTTTTGGCACGAATGCACATCAAACATTTAAAGTTACATAGGAGAAAACATTACAAATGCCAATGAATGCAGTCGGCCTGCAGAGACTTGTGATGTGATGGCAGAGCTGGTTGCTGTTTAACCTCTTGTTGCATATTATCCTGGTTTCCTTCTTCTCTTCTATTCCACTTTAAAAATCACTATCAGTACTAGTGATTGCTAAATTCAGCACAGACATTGATGCAAAAACCTTTTCTACCCTTTTTTTAGATCAATTTTATTTTTTCCAGTGGTGGAAATGAAGTAACTCTAATTTTAGAGAGACTTTATTTGATTATATCAATTTTCAGTTTAATTAATAAGTAATTCACATAAAGATTTTACACCCAAAACCTATAATCATTTTTCCAAATATGAGGCATTGCTCCAGATTAAAAAAACTTTAATATATAAAGCAGATAACATTAGCTCCTCTACATGCATCATTGATAATGATGCAGTAATATGACATCTTACTAACAGGGTTTGTTGTACCTGATCAAGAATTTAGATAAAAGTGCATTAATTGAATTATTTGTTCCAACTCATCCACCAGCTTGTGGTGTGATAAAAAAGCACCGTGCTGGAACACCGGGTGGCGCTGTGCAGGCCGACACTGAGGATTGTTGGCAGCTGCTGGTGAGCAAAGCTGGAAGTGGAGGAAAACTGTGGCAGCCAATCTAACCGGTGGTCCGTTCTCTCCTGCATCAGCACAATGCTGGCTGAGATTCGGGCAATATTTAGC
>CAAKHC010007522.1:27096-58169 GCA_901007825.1 Macroramphosus scolopax | reverse complement strand
ACTCAGGTAATCCATCACCAAGAGGTTAGTGTGACTCCTCTGTGGACGCTCACCTCGGTAGTTACTCAGGTCCGACAGCGTCTCCTGGTACGCGAGGATGATGGTCTGGTACTGCGAGACGATCTGTCGCCTCAAGTTCTCCCAGCAGGGGGATAACTCTCCCAGCTCCTCCAGCTCGCACACCCTGCAGAACAAAGGTGGAACAGGAGTTATGCACGAACAAGTATTTGATGACAGCTGAGGCACGAATATAAGATACTTTAATAATTCATTGGACACTTCCTGGAGCTTCTCAGATGTGAGACACGTCAGGTCGAAGGTGTTTGAGGAGCCGTGAAGAGACACTTCCTTCCTCCTGTGTTCGTACCTGGCTGCGTCCTCCTCCAGCAGGAGCTTGACAAACTGTCGGGGGATGTTCAGGGAGAGGACGCTCTCCGCCATCTGCTCCAGCACACGGAGGTGGCTGGCGTCGGTCGTGGGGAAGCGGTACATCCTGGACATCGTGCCTCCGAACACTGAGGCCACAGAAGATTAGATTATTATCATCTGGCAGATTAGACCACTCGATTTGATTAGTTTAACTTTTTTCTTTGCAGAGCTAGAACGACTTGTACAGTTCCCCCCCAGATGTTATTCTATCCTCTGTTATTTTTAGAATCCCGATCCATCCCCTCGGTAAACAGATCTCGTGCACTCACGGGCGGAAATCAATCCGTTTCCGCACGATAACAAGATTCACTGTGTATGTATCAATAAATGTGGAGCCTTGTGGGCCGGGCGGACGGGGAGGAAGGCGAGGCGGCGCCGGGAGAAAACAAACAATGGAGGGGTGAAGCGCTAAAAGTTCCAGGCTCAGATTAGCTGCAGGAAGTCACCAGATGCTAATATCAATTTATAATCCTGTTGCAGCTGCAGTCGGTCTCAGATCTGTTCTTTTAGTCCCTCACAAGAAGGAAGAAGGGAAAAGAAGGAGCTGTCACACCTGAGCGCAGCAGCGTGTCCTTGCATAGCGAGGCGTACTTGATCCGAACGCCCATCGACTCCGTCAGGCTCTCGTCGACCGGCAGGATCGTCTGCAGGACACACGGCAGTCAGTGAAACTCACCATGAAACTCTCCTCTACTACAGACTATCTCGGAGCCCTGCCAGCTTCCTACCCGTCCATTGATGCTGTCTGGAAGTCGAGCGACGGACATCCTCTGATCCGCTCTCTCCTCCATCTGCCAGGCCGCCACAGAGATGTTCCCCACCCGCTTGTTCTCCGGCGATCTGGACATGGAAACACATGAATGAAACACCTGACTTGTATCAGAGCCTCCTTGTAGCTACAAACAGGGTTAAGTGTTGGCTTGGATCATCCGACTGCTCGTCTGTTTGAGGAGGAGTGTGTGTCGCGTCGTGTGTGTTACCTCAGCTCCAGCTCCAGCCGGTGCTTCTTGTCCTGCAACAACTCCTTCACGGGAAACAGAGCGGAGCCCAACATGTACATCTAAACAGACACAACAGTTATCGGTTTCTTCATCTCACTAGAGGAGAAGGCGATCAGAGCGTGGACACCGGTGTCGTTGGTCGTACCGTGCCTTGGGAGCGGTCCTTCACGTCGTAGACGGCCAGTTTCACCTGCGTCTGCTGGTTGATGTTGGACTCCTGGAAGAAGGCGATGCTGCTGAGGAAGATGGGGTTGTTGGTCCCCTGTCGACGCACAGAGAGAAACGGTTTGTTCACCATCGGCTAGACAACTACTGAACGATACATTCACGGCAGGTGTGTCACCTCTATGATTTCCGTCTGGGCGTGTTTGGTCCAGAAGGCCTGCGGCGGCGTCGTGCAGCTCACTGCTACGAAGCTGTTGGGTTTCCTCTCCACGGCAGACGCGACCAGGTCCGTGCAGGCTGGAGAACACACAGTTTAACACACACATGGTAAACTGACCCATCTTATTGTCTTAGATAGAATCATAAACACTTAAACTGAAGGGCTCCACGAGATGTTCGGACTCACCCACGCTGAACTCGATCACAGGCTCATCTGGGTCCTCACTGTTTCCTGGAACACAACAGGGCATCGCTGTGTTCAGATCAACTGGCTGAAGAGGCTGTTGGCTCCCACACGAGTGTAACACACCGCCACGAGTGTGTGTGTGTGTGTGTGTGTGTAGCGGTGCTGCGAGCGGCTACATCGATGACAGTTCGTACTTCCACATCTCCCACATGTATTAAATTATTCATGAAATGTTGTTTATCTTTCATGTATTTTCGTTACACAACTGGAAAATAAACAAGCGTAGATAAGACGGGTTCCTCGTCCCTCACCTGCGAGAGCCAAGCCAATCATCTCGTTGGACAGCTCGAACGTGCTCGCCCGGTACACCGACCACGGCCTCTGGATCCGCGAGCCGCGCTCTCTGACCCCCGCCATGTCTGTCCGGAGAGAGCGTGTGAACACACACCCTCGAACACGCACCGTCACACACTCCCATGTGATGTGCCCCCGGTCCCGTGCGGATCCACGGTCGCCCCGGAGAGAAGTTCACCTCTCTGAACGGGAAGAGAAGGGAGGGATGTCAGACGCTGTTGTCGGGAAAAAAGGACGAGTGAGAAAGACGAAGGGAGATGGAAAAAACAGAGACATCAACAAGAGGGCGGCACGTGTCTGCTAGCGTGCGTCGCAGCCTCGTCTGTCAGCCTGAGTGCTCCCCACATCAGCCCGCGTGTTTGAGTCCGCGTGAGCGTGTGTGTGTACAAAGACGTGCGACTGTGCAGATTGTTGAAAAAGATTTGCATCTGCTGGATGTTTTTGTTGCTATAGAAACGAGGTTGCCCTCTCCTCCTCCTTATGTCTCCTGGTCCCTCGTCTCCCATCTCACCTAGTTCGGGAGTTTGTCCCAACATCTGGCTCACACACCTGCTCTAATCCACTAGTTTAACGCTTCCTTCACTCCCACTCTTTAATCTGCGTGGAGACGTCCCCGCCTGTGCATGAGCGACCGTCCCACTACGTCTTTCATCCTTTCTCGCCATCCGTCCCCTCTGTCCTATTTCGTAGAAGAGCAATTAGCCTATTTCTGCAGCAGAGTTGCTGCAGAAGCAGCGTGGTCCAGTTAGACGGCCTGCAGATGGAAGATCTCTGCAGACTGTTTTGCTCCAGTTATTGATGGAGAAAAAAAAGTGGTTCAGTGGTTCAGGCACATGTTTCCTTACGTTCCTCTTCACCTAAAGAACAGATGAACCCTCCCTTCAGGATTGTTCTGGGTTATTCTGTGGGATCCTCCAAATATTTAGTTAACCCTAATTCAACAACTGGAGGAGGTCCTAGTAAACCTCCTCTCCCGCGGCTGCACAGAAACTTCACCGAAGGGGGAAAACTAGCCATAAAAGGAAGCTCCAGATTTAGCCGGCGGTGTCAAGTGTGTATATAAACGTGTGAGTCACATGGACCTGGGAAGCACACATGATGAACGGTCCACGCCAAAACTGGGTCAGAGCCTCCTGACACAGAAACCTGCAGGACTCGCGATGTGGATTTGGTTTCTTTTCGGGGGTGTAAACAACCTCCGACAGGAAGGATGTAAAGAGCTTATTGATTAGAACATCCAAACTAAATGATCTGTGCTGTTGCGTCATCGCTGAATGACTCGCTACTCTCAGGCGATGACTTCATTCTGTCACATTCAGCGTCTCCATGGAAACGGTGTAATCCGCCGGGGTTAGGGACAGTTCACATGAACGGTTCTGGAGGGGCTGAGATGAGGTTGTGTTGTTGTTTAGAGGTCTGGATCATTCTGGCAATGCCAAATGTGCTTTTACTGATTCGGAGAGAAGCTTTGGGAACAAGCGGAACCGCGAGCTCACGAGGGAACGAGACGCCACGAGAGAGACGGCGGTACGAACATCTCACTGGATGTTTAGGAGTCGGTTTAACCTCTTGGCTGAACGTATACACGCACGTCCGAGTGTTTGGAGCTTCTGTCTCAAGTTTCCTCCTCAGGAAGGAAAGACAGACGGGGAGAAACGAGAGCGAGAGTCCAGCTGCCCATAAATGGCAAAACCACATTTTTACAGGTTCCTCTTTGCCAAGAAGCCCTTTCACATCCTGACGCCGAGGTATCACGGCACACGTTTGAGGAGCGAGTAAGTGGCCGGCCCGATATTATCTAGGACGCAGTGACATGCTCTTGCGAGGTCACATCTCACAGCAGAAGGACGACTGATGCCTCTCGAAAGCTTCCTGAGACTTCCTGAACCTCATCTAGACTCCGACCTGCATGATTAATACGTTTCCCTTTGATATTCTGCAGGCGTCCTGATTACTGTCCGTGTGACTCACAGTCGATCGAAGGGATGGAGGAGTTGACACAGGATCGGTGAGGAAGATCTTCAACGCAGGACAGCGGAAGACGATCACAACCTGAGGAGACACACACAAGCACAACTTTCACCTCCAGTAACCTGCTTTCCATCCACACAAGAGATCCGCCTCTACGATGCTTGATTAAACCGGTGAACTGTCCCTGTGTGTGTGTGTGTGTGTACACCATCTGCTATTAGAATAAAGCATGAATAATTTCTTTAGAGGGACGGAGCAGCTGGAGCCCTTTCACATGAAAATGAGCGCGGCGCACACACAGAGCCCTCGCTCTCGCATCACCTTCTCCACAGCGCCGAGCGTTTCCTCAGATCATCCAGAATCAGGCGGCACAATCACGCCGCTTGTACCCCGCGGAGGTGACTGACAGCTGTGTCACACCTCTAACGTGATATATGATCACACTCCGGTTTCCAAACCTGCTCGACTGGAAACCCTGATATGACACAACAGGAAATGAATTTAGACATACGTGTTTCCTGATATTGGTTGTTGCTTCCTGGACTCGAAGCATCATCGCTTCTATATGATATCAATACGTGTGATGTAAACAGCTGTTCGAAGAAGAAGAGCAGAAGCTCGGTGGAAGAGCGCGTGAGAGAGATCGAGTTAGCCGCACTTCCTTCTGTCGGTACAGGAAGTCCCTCAAGTGTCTGGCTGGTGCGAGTGACCTTCGCTTAGCGTCCGTCCTGCAGGAGCTCAAACAATCTTATACCGACGTGCACTTACATAAAAGAAGGAAGATAAACCGGTGAAGAGCTGGTGCATGAATCAAGGAGCAACGACCACACGAATACCCTCAACCTGCAAGGTCTTTAACTAAATGCTAAATGCCTGTTAGCAGCTTCAGATGCAGGTCAAAGTTCATCACACACCTTCTAAACTGCAATATAAAGATTGTTCGTTGTGACGTGCAACACAGGATTTCCTGCCAACGGCCAAAAGAAACGCAAGAGAAACAGAAAAGTGCAGGTTGTTGTGGGCGTGTGGGTGCGTGGAGTTTCCCAGACACAAACAACAAGGGGGCATCTTTTACGGTCAAACAACACGGCAGACGTATAAATAACCGTCTGATGAGACACGCTGAAAGCAGAAGCACGTCGGCGGAGCCAAGTTGTGAGTCTCTGTTTCAAGCTGAAGCATCAGTTCCTTCCATAGAAACGGAAGTAATCGATGAGGACTTGCTGACGGAGAGCAAAAGGGTTTAAAAAAGACGAGAGATGTTTGTGCAGCGGAACATTCGTGGCTTTCAGCCGCACAATCGAGACTGCAAACAAAAAGTTTACTGTGTTAATGCACTCCAGAGTTTAGATAGGTGGGCGGGGCTTACGCTGAAGGATGTACAACATGTGTCACGCAGGCCTGTCGCCATCAGAGTGACAGCTTGGCTCCAGACTGGCCACAAGATGCAAGTTCTGCTCGAATGCAACAGCATGAAACTAAATCTTCCTCCCTGTCTTTTTGTCCACAAGCTTGCCTCGACACAAGCTTTTGTAGAAGAAGCCCTTCTTACATGCTGCACAAAAGGATGACTGTGGCAGTGAAGTCACTCCTCATCTTCACTGTCTCAGCACCGCCTTACAAACGTTTGTCCTACGATGGAGTAGCAACAACCTCCTAGCTTACAGCATGATTGTGCAGTTTCAGCCGGATATCTACAGACAGCTCAGATGTCAACACACACACAAAAAAAAGTCCCCATCAAATCTGTGCACGTGCTCGTCATGACATCAGTGTCGCCGTGACGACGACGCCTGCTATCAGACGGCGACCTGAGTTTACACACATACCCGGGGATTCGCTGGGATTCGCTCGCTCTGCCGCTGATGGATGTAAACAAACCGCAGACGACATCATGAGGCGAAGACACTGCAGCAGCCTGGAGCCCTCTCCTCTTCCTCCTGCTCTCCATCCTGCTGTCTCTCTCTCTTCCTCATCCTTCCTTCCTTTCCCTCCGGAAGCCAATTAACTCTTTCTCTGCCTCGTCTCAAACATAAACACCTCTTCCACAGGAGAGGAAGTCCATCAAACTTTTCACCAATCTTTTAAAATCTACAGATTTTTTTAACCTTTTTAATGCAAAATTTAAATGTAACCTGGCGGTGCAGTAAACAACACGCCTCAGTAGCAGAGCGACCAACAAGGTCAACGTGTCACTGTTTTTTGCCGGACACAAACACACTAATGAAGGTGTAAATTCTACATTTTTTTTGGCAGGATTAAATAGTTGATGCAACATATTTTTTGCAGCGTGAGGACGGCTCGCACACAGAAACCGCAGGGAGACAAATCACATTGTTGCCCGCGCTCCATGTGATGCTCCTATCCTTAGCACACACACACTCACATGCAGACACACACCCGCAAACACACACCCACATTCAGGTTTCACTTGTCTTTTTGATGCTTCTCCAGTTCCCCCCCCCCGATGCTCATAAATGATTAATTCGACTGGTGCATGAGCGCTCCCAGCATCAGCAGACCAGTGTGTGTGCCCCCGTCATGTACACTTCAAATAAAAAAGGAAAAGCATCAAACAACAAGTCATCTCTTTGTGTTTTTGATCCTAAAAAGCATCGGGGTGAAGAGGAAATGAGGAAGTGAGTTACGGTATCGAGGCACGACGAAAATAAACAACCGAAAGAGAAAACTGATTTCTGACACCATCATCTGCTCGTCCTTCCCTTTTTTCTTATTAAATGATGATGAATAAATGTTTTCATATTAACGAATCCTCTTGTCATTTTATGCGATTGTTTCTTTTAATATTCATTCAAAGATTGTTTTTATATGCAGGCTAATTAAAGGAGCATCCCTCAATTATCACATGCATATCTGAGTTTGACAGGAGTGTTTTGCTTTTTGTTACAACAGAACCCAAATGAGACTGCGGGGTTGTGAAGAGATCCCAGTGGTGAAGAGGCAGCTCATTAACAACCCAATGAGTATCTCCTCATTATGTAAGCCAACAGTTCACGCCTCTCTCTCTCTCTCTCTGGAAAACAGAAGGGCAGTGTGACAGCAGCAACATCAATAGTGTGCTCGCTGTGCACTTGCAGGGCGTCTGACGAGAGCAAGAAGGCAGATAAAGACGGCGATGAGAATGAATCAACAGGCTTCTGCCGTCCTGAGCTGAGTGGGAGAGTACGATGAGTCACCAAACACACACACACACACACCAAGTTATGACGGAGGATGACATTAACCGTGCAATCAAATCACCCAGCATCAATACAGCTTTGACAATGTGGCCTGTTTGCTAAATATACTTCCATCTGAGACCCCGAGGCAATTAATTGCAAGATTATTTTTGGCTCTTCAAGCGACAGATTGATGGTTCATCCAATCTTGCCAATGATTTTAAAAAAATGGCTGCAGATGTTCTGCGTAACAAAACATTTGGGCATCAGGTTATTGGATACTTGAAGCCTGACCTCACATTCAAGTTTAATCATCTATTAGAAAGATGTGTTACATCACTGAAAGAAACAATCCTGCATGTTTAACAATGTCAGACACCATGTATTATTCCACACAGAGGGTTTTCTAACACATGTTTAAATAACGTCACACACACTCACACAAACTTGACGCCACTGTCAGTGTCCAACTCTATTCTTGCACACACACACTCACAGTGACTCTCCACCTCATAAAGAGCATCATCAGCTCTTCCCAGTCTCTGTCCAGCTGACCTTGTCTCGTGCAGGGGCCAAACCCAAAACCCCTGCTGGCCACCAGGATGACTGTGGGGAGCATGCAAAGTCACACACACACGCACACCCGGCACAAGTGCACATGCACAGTCATCACACACGAACTGTATATTAATACAAATGTGTGTGTGTGTGTGCGCAACAGGATGTGTCTATGTGAGACGTGCTCGTTAACACACATCTAATTAGGTTAGGTAATATTCCAGCAGTGTTCCTCAGGCTGTGACACACACTTGACTTGTTTCTTGGCAGAGTGTTTTCTTCAGGAAATGTAAAAAGAGGACATTTATAACCAGGAGTCGTTAGTAATTTATGTTTCTGTCCTCGCCAGGGACTCCTCCTGTTCTTACGGTAGTTTGCTAACTACTCTGTGCTCTCCTGTTTATGACAGCCAGAATCATTGGCTAACTCGTTCTTGTTTTCTAAAACAACAACATTAATTCTCCATGTGTCTCAATCAATTTGTCTTCGTTTTTTTAAAGTTAGTTACTGCTGACAGTACAAGTGGCTTGTAAACACTAGCAAACCCGCGCACGTTAGCTCCGATAAACCATCATTTCGCGACGTATTTTGAATGAAATTCACTGAAGACAGTCCTTACTCACCGGTTCGGGTTGTAGCAGTGGCGATATATCCTTTTATTAGATGAAAAAACAACTGTTGTGGGAGGCGTTCAGTCAAACTGCCCTGCTGTCTCTTTCCTCCTGCAGTGAGTTAGTCGCAGCATTTCAGGTCGCTGGTTCCGCCTACTGCGTGCCACGCCAAAGTGACGTCATCACGCAGGCCGCTCCTACGCACCACGTAGGTTTTTTTCAGAATAATATATAAACACGTTGGCTGTATTATTCACTGTCAAACAAATATATCTATTTTTAGCACGTTACTTTGAAACTACACGTGTCATTTTGAAGTACTTGTACTTGGAGATTTGCATTTTCTCCGCCAAGAATGATATACTCATAAAATAAAACACGACTTTTTGTGGGATATTGGATCATCTGAACATTTATTGATATTAAAGTCGTTTACAAAAGCTCTTGCAACATTGTCCATGTCCTCAAACTAAAAGTAATGTGAAGTAGAAACTGAAGCACATTTCAAATCTGGAATGCAGTTGAGTGAAAGTATACTTGCCCTCGATCACCATCATGTGGACAATGTTTGTAATTGCATGTTTCAATATCAACAGTTGCACCTTTGCAGAAATAGTCACAATAATCTGTGCCCATGTTTTATATGGCCTACTTACAGATTGATTACTGAATCAGTGCAACAGTTAGATTTACACAATGACAACTTGGCAACAACATAGTCAAGAATTTTTAGCACACTGAGTTCCTGTGAGCTCCACCCAGGAGGCATGGCACATGGGACAAGCAGGTTCAGCAACAGTTGAAACCAGAATTGCAGAGCACCGAGTGCTCAGAAGAAGGAATCAGTTTCTTTTCTTTTGCTGTACCGAAACTTCAACCGGTTACCTTTTTATATTGATTTTAAACTGAATGAAAGTCTGATAATGAAAGATGTAGAGATCAAAATGAGAATCCTTTATTTAATCTTTTTATTGGATACAAGCTACTGAATCTTCAAGACTTTTTAATGTTTGGGGACTCACATTCCGTGTTTTCTGGAATTACATGCGATCTGAGTTGACCTGTGGAAATGGAGGCCTGGATTTTGTCTCACGTCAGGACTGTGAGAGGAGCCTCTGGTTTGCTCCTGCTCCTCTGGCTCTGCTGCATTGGAGGGAAATGTGAGATTCAGGAATCAGAACCTGCGGCATCGACCGGGTTCCCTGCTGTCAAACCTTTCGAGAATGAAATTAATGAACCTCAGGCCTTCCCCGATGAGGAGAGGGCCAGCCTCCCTGTGTTTACGATGGATTACCCACGGATACAGGTCCCCTTTGAGTTCACTTTGTGGGTACTGCTGGCTTCCTTTGCCAAAATTGGTACGTTTAGATGTGAACAAAAAGTGAGCAGATTTGTGTTTGTGCATTTTATTTATTTTTATAACAGCACTCAGAGGCACATGATTGTCTCACTTTCTCTTCAGGTTTCCACATCTACCATAAAATCACAATCTGGATCCCGGAGTCCTGCCTCCTGATCTCCATCGGCCTCATTGTTGGCGCCATCATGCACTCGGTGAAGGAAGAGCCCCCGGCTGTCCTGAACTCCAACGTCTTCTTCCTCTACATGCTCCCGCCCATCGTCCTGGACAGCGGCTACTTCATGCCCACGAGGCCTTTTTTTGAGAACGTTGGCACGGTGATGTGGTACGCCGTGGTGGGAACTCTGTGGAACAGCATCGGCATCGGGCTTTCCCTGTTCGCCATCTGCCAGTTCGAGGTGTTTGGAGTCCAAGATATAAACCTGCAGGTCTGTAGCCAGCTTTCCTTTTTTTTTAAAATGATCCATTTGATGTGACTTCATCCTGATTCCTCCCCCGGCTTGATTGCAGGAGAACCTGCTGTTTGCGACCATCATCTCGGCCGTGGACCCCGTGGCGGTGCTCAATGTGTTCGATGACATCGGAGTCAACGAGCAGACACATATAGTCATATTTGGAGAGGGACTCTTCAACGATGCCGTCACTGTGGTGAGCACAGGGGGTCGTGTTTGTATCATTATCATCATTGCCTGCAAATAGTTTAAGGTAGGAGGTGTGTTTTCTGTCAGTATTCATGTTAGCACATGAACTCTGGCCTGACCCACATGTGAGTTCCAACGGTGGTTAATCTGGAGCAGATTCCTGGGTGCATCTGAGTGGTTGAACCTGCTTGACGACTGATGTCACCTCGAGTTTGCCATGTTGTGTCTTTGTGATGCGGTTGTAAACTATGATTCATTTCCCTCCCGTTGTGTCTCCGCAGGCACTTTACAGCATGTTTTCCTTTGTGACAGACATGTCGGCCGTTGAATCCACCGACGTGTTCCTGGGCGTCGCCCGGTTCCTCGTGGTGGGGGCCGGCGGCCTCCTCTTCGGCCTCCTCTTCGGCTTCGTGGCGGCGTTCACCACGCGCTTCACCCACAACGCGCGGCAGATCGAGCCCCTCTTCGTCTTCATGTACAGCTACCTGGCGTACCTGGTGGCCGAGCTCTTCGCCATCTCCAGCGTCCTGGCGTGAGTGGACACGTGCAGGGATGAAGACCAACCTAACACAGAGTTCTGCAAGTCTGAGCAGCCAATAAAATAAGATCCTTTCAATCTCTCCCTGCAGCATTATAACGTGTGCCATCACCATGAAGTACTACGTGGAGGAGAACGTCTCCCAGAGATCCTGCACCACCATCCGCCATGTCGTCAAGATGCTCGCCACCGTCTCCGAGACGCTCATCTTCTTCTTCCTGGGTGTCGTGACCATCACGAGCTCCCACGAGTGGAACTGGGCCTACATCCTGTTCACGCTGCTGTTCGCCCTCTTGTGGAGGGGAGCCGGTGAGCTCTCGGTCTGCATGCTCAGGTGTCGTCCATCAATCAGGCTTCTCATCTTCTTCTCTCGCTGCAGGCATCCTGGTGCTCTCCCAGATCATCAACCCGTTCCGCACAATCCAGTTCACCTTCAAGGACCAGTTCGGCCTGGCCTACGGAGGCGTGCGGGGGGCCATCTGCTTCGCCCTCGTCTTCACTTTGCCCAGCAACCTAAACAGGAGGGACCTGTTTGTCACCGCTTCGATCACCATTATTATCTTCACCGTTTTCATCCAGGGTATCAGCATCCGTCCCATCGTAGAATACATGAACATCAGGAGGACCAACAAAGACCTGGGGAACATCAACGTGGAGATACACGGCCGGGTAACAACACGCTTCTCTTACGCTCTTATTTTGAAGTGACTTCCTGTCCCAGAAGGTGAATGTGTTTCTTCATGTGTCTCAGATGATGGAGCACACTGTCTGTGGCATTGAGGACCTGTGTGGTCAGTGGAGCCACTACTACTGGAAGGACAAGTAGGAATTTAAAGTGAACCTCTCGATTTCTTTGTTTTTATTTGATATAATTCATCCTCCAATCCTGCGTCTGTCCGTCAGGTTTAAAAAGTTCAACGACCGTATTCTGAGGCGCATCCTGCTGCGGGACAACAGGTCAGAGTCCAGCATCGTGTCTCTGTATAAGAAACTGGAGCTGCAGACCGCCATCGAGCTGCTGGACACGCCGATGGGAGACCTCAGCGCTGCGCCGTCCATCGTCTCCCTGCAGTAAGTCAGACAGACTATTATTAGTTCTCAGCTGCTGATGCTTTCAGATGGAAGCCTCTCCACAACAACCTGACCTAATGTCGATGCTGCTAATAAAACATTCATTAATATCCCTCTCTCGCTGTCCATCTCCTCTCAGCGATGAGAGGAAGGAAGCGTCCAGGCCCAAGAAGAAGTTCCTGGCTGCCGACGTGCGGAGGATGCACGACATCCTGTCGAACAACATGTACAAGATCAGAGAGAAGGTGAGCCGGAGTCAACGGAGGACATTTACTCAGACGCAACAGAAATCAATACTCTCCACTCCTGCAAGGGAGAAATATATAAAACAAACATGTGCATCGTCATACATAATAAACCCAAATGATTCCTTAATGTTGCCGTTGTTAGCTTGTTAAACCGTCCTGCTCCTCTTCAGACGATGGCTTACACCAACAAGTACAACCTGCCCGACAACACCCGAGCCAGGGAGATTTTGATTCGCCGGCATGTGAGCATCCGACGCAGTCTCCGAGCTGAGAGTCTCCGAGAGACGGTGGGTGTTTTAAAAGAGGCTTCGATGAAGAGCTTCCTGCTTCACACCTGCCTCACTCTTCTTCTTCCTCCTCTTCCAGGCAGCACAGAACATCCCCAAGTCTCAGAAGTACTTCTCCCTCCAGCACGGCAGCGATCTGGAGTCGGCCTTCCCCCTCAGACGACGATCTCACGGTGAGTTGGTGATGATCTGATGCGGTGAGATGATTGGTTGAGATGATTAAATCAATGCTTCCTCCAGGAGGTGGTCTACAGTCCTCCAGTGTGTTGCCACGCGCCTCATCCCGCTCTCAAGCCTCCATGAGGAGGTTGAAAACCATCAGGGAGTCGGGGGCTGGAGGAGATCAGCCGCCCGCTGGGGTGGATGTTCTGGACGAGAGCGGACCCGGAGGTTCCAGCCTCAGAGGCAGGAAAGCACCGGATCCTGCAGCTAGGAGACGCAGCTCTGAACGGGGAGAAGATCCGGAACCTGCAGAGGAAACACGGCGTCCTCCCCAGCTACCGCCACCAGGGGGCTGGACGCCCGAGGACCAGGATCTCAGAGAGGATGAGGCTGGACACCCTCTGCTGAGGGACTCATCTCAAGGATCTCAAGGATCTCAAGGATCTCAAGGATCTCAAGGATCTCAAGGATCTCAAGGCTCTGAGGGATCATGAGCACATGAGTTTCAACCAACAGACACACAAACCAAAGACCTTTTCAAGGCTTTGAGAGTCTTGACATTTTTATTTTGGTACCTTCAAAGTTGCATGAATTTTACATCAATAAAAAGATAAATATTCCCACTGAGGTTTAACTCAACCAATAATACTAATCCCGCCTAATCTCACCGACTGATTCACAGGTTGTTTGTTGACGGTGAATTTAATGAGTAAATGATGCTCAACTACTGCATGAAAACGAACGTCGTCCCTCTTGGATTCACCACTCGATCTTCTATTCGTGTGTTCTAATAAAAGGAATAAAAATAGCTTCAAATACACAGTAACAGAGATTAACAGGGATTAGGTACCATGCCGATCAGGAGCCCACACCTCCACGAGACGGAACGTGTGAATCTCCCTTTAATTAAGAACCAAATATAGAACAACAACACGTGATTCAACGCGCCAGATGTGAGACAAGTGAGACAAATATATTTAGTTTTGTTAATTGTTTGGCTAATTAACACTATTTAATTTTTTATGGATTATTATTTGACTTTCTTTTCTTCCCACACAACAAACCCTCACGTCCCCAAATCCTCCAGCAAATATGGATTTTTCCTATTTTTCTAAAACCTCATTAAAACGGTTCATAACATGGATAAATAATTAATTTGAATATTTTATACTGTGCTTATTCTTGTTGCATAACAATCGCTGTTCAACTTGACAGATCTTTTTAATTAATACAGTTTCAGGCAATGAAAAAGCACATTTTTATTTCATCTCGTTTTATGTTTGTTTTGGAGGTGATCGAACGTCTTTAATGCGACATTAAGTGACTTCTCCTCCCTGCTGCAGACGCAGGTCGATCACCTGATGCAAAGGGAAAGTGTCCTATTACACTGGTGGGTTGGAACATCTAAACTCTGCCTCTGAAACCCGGCAGAGGACCCGCGGGTGCTGTTAAACTCCGGAGAGAGGAGATACAGCACTCAGGACTCTCCCTCGTTCCCTTTAATGTCCCCTGTTATTCAGCCACCTGACGGCCTTCCTCACCCAGCATCCTCCTCCTTCCATCTGCCGGAGCAGAAGATATAAAACATCTTTATTTCCTCTGTGATGATGAGGATGATATTAAAGGAGGAAGCTGATGCCAACGTTGACGAATCATCTAATTCAGAGGGAGATGAGGGCCTCAGTTAGTTCTCAACTCATTTAAAACTTCTTTGGTACGGAGGAGAAGGACGGCCATACTTCTAATTATCTTCCTTAAAGCTTCCCTATCTCGGCATCACAGTTTGATTTATTTGCGATGTAAAGATAACAAAAGCTTATTTACTCGTGATAACGTTATCTGGAGCAAAACAAAAAGGGCAATTTCTCCCTCTAACAAGCTAATTTATCACATTTCCCAGAGATAACAGGATGTTTATGGTTTTCTTGCTCGGTGATATTTAAACTCGGAGAAGGAGCCACCAGGCTGCTTTTATTCTGAAGTGATATTTCAGTTGGACGTCCGATTCTGTAGTTTTCTATTTATTTTTAAGCTTTTTATATGATTATTGGTGATCAATCAATCAATCAAGAAGCATCATCCTTTTCTCTGGTTCTTTTAATATGACAAAGCTCTTTTACTTGAGATAACGAGGTCAATTAATCAATTATCAAAAGCTACGAATATGTCCGTCCTTGGCTTCCGTAGTTCGAGACATAAGAATCTCCAAGGACACCTTGTCTGCAGTTCGCTCACTGTTTCCTTGTATATCTTAAGCATTTGATAAGATATGAATGTTTTAATCGTCCTGGCGTTTATTGTCCAACTATTAGCTAACGAGGTGCAACAGTAATTTGTCTTGTCTCTGCAGATCCTCCCATCAGCCGGCAGGCTCGCCGCGCGGCAGCCGGCTCGGGGAGAGTTGTTTGTCTTGATTACAGTACGATGGGCTCCCTCGCCTGCTGCACTGTCACTCTAATTAAAGATGTTCCACTGCGATTAGTAGCATTTCATTATTTACTGGGAATCACTTCGGGATGAAATTAACAATATTCCGTGAGGGGTAAAGAAACCTGTGGTGGATGCACAAAGTGGGAATTACAATTAGTGGAATTTATAAATGAAAAGGTGAAGATGGATGTGGCAGTTAAACCTGGTGGAGTCCAAACAGACGACACAGATTTAAATCAGACACAGGGTTTTATCAGGATGTGACCAAGAACAGTCTGAGGTCTGATCCAGAAGAGTATGAGGTCTGATCCAGAAGGATATGAGGTCTGATCCAGAAGGACATGAGGTCTGATCCAGAAGGATATGAGGTCTGATCCAGAAGGGTATGAGGTCTGATCCAGAACAGTATGAGGTCTGATCCAGAAGAGTCATGAGGTCTGATCCAGAAGAGTATGAGGTCTGATCCAGAACAGTCTGAGGTCTGATCCAGAAGGATATCAGGTCTGATCCAGAACAGTATGAGGTCTGATCCAGAACAGTCTGAGGTCTGATCCAGAAGGATATCAGGTCTGATCCAGAACAGTCTGAGCTCTGATCCAGAAGAGTATGAGGTCTGATCCAGAAGAGTATGAGGTCTGATCCAGAAGAGTATAAGGTCTGATCCAGAAGGGTATTAGGTCTGATCCAGAAGAGTATGAGGTCTGATCCAGAAGGGTATAAGGTCTGATCCAGAAGGATATGAGGTCTGATCCAGAACAGTCTGAGGTCTGATCCAGAAGGATATGAGGTCTGATCCAGAAGGATATGAGCTCTGATCCAGAAGAGTCTGAGCTCTGATCCAGAAGGATATGAGCTCTGATCCAGAAGAGTCTGAGCTCTGATCCAGAAGAGTAGGAGGTCTGATCCAGAAGGGTATGAGGTCTGATCCAGAAGGATATGAGCTCTGATCCAGAAGAGTCTGAGGTCTGATCCAGAAGGATATGAGCTCTGATCCAGAACAGTACGAGGTCTGATCCAATACATACAAGTGAGGTCTGATCCAGAAGGGTATGAGGACATTTAAACGTTTGGACCATAAAGAAGAATCCTCTGTATCTAAACATGCTTTGATCTTTATAACCGCTGACATTTGATCCTAAATGAATGTAAATCCAATAGAAAGCAACAGCGGCTCCACATTAAATATGGTTTGTGGTATTTTACAAATAGCCTGCTCATCAAATATGCATCCGGCTCGTTCATTTTTAATGGCCACAACAGTTTACTGTAAAGTCTAACAACAACTCTGGGAAGAGGGATGACGAGTCAACATGTTCATATAGGTGAATATGAGGCTCCGGCCGCTCATTCGTCTTGTTCCGCATGCTGTCAGGAGCTGATGGACGACCTGCACACGAGGTGTTTATCATTACACCAACATGCCCCATAACTTGAAATTAATCTCATTAATGTTTTACCAAAATGACTAATGGCAGCAGCAACCTACATTTTAGAGGATTAAACCTGCAGCAGCCACCTCGTTTTTTCTAATTAATCACGGCTAAATTCATTTAGAGTGAACAAAATTCCTCCTGCAGAATGCAGCAAAAACAAGCGAGATAAACGACGGCGTCTTGCGTCTGCTCTCCGCGGGGTTTCCCGTGTTGCCTTGGAAGTTGCGTGCATCCTAAACGGTAGGAAAGAAGGAAACAAAGAGCCAATAAGTCACATTTCTGTGTTCCCCCCCCCCCCTGGATCTGACAGGAGTCATCACTCCTGGTGCCTCCTGCTGCTGCTGCTGCTGTGAGGGATCTGCCACTTTAATGTCAGTCTGCCTTCGCCGAGACAACTGATGGTTCGGTGTGTTTTTTGTTGTTTTCCTACAGCGTCCAAACCAATCAATAGTGACGGATGTGTCCTTCCAAACAGATCTTCCTCTTCCTTCATCACCCTCCGTCTGTAGTCAGAAAGACAACATGTGTTCTTAAGTGCACACTTGGCTTCGGCTCGGCGTGATTACGCAACATCCCGTCCAACTTTGACGATGAAATGAAAGCAGCATTAAACGACTTGCTGCAGATTTCTCGCCTTCGTGCTTTCTAATAGAACAAACAGCAGCTGGTTGCCGGGGGGGTCAAACGCCTTCGCTCAGGATTCATTAATCAGAGAGTCCTAAACATTGGAAATCTAAAGATGCCAATAAGGACGGCGTCAGAGGAAACGTACAAGCCCAACGCCCGCAATATTTGTTGCCTGGAGCACATTTGCATCCTAATGAAGAAGCGTCTTTACACGTGGGAGGTGTTGGCAAACATTCCCGCTCATGAACTATCTGTTAACTGCTGCTCTCGTACGAAGCAACACATACTACAGTGGGAGAAGAGAGGGAGGTGGTGAGGGAGGGCGAGAGGGAGGGAGCGCAAAAGCCATTTAGAGCCAGAGAGGAAGGAAAACAGAATGTTGGATGTTGTTGCCTCGAGTGAGAAGCATCGTCTCCATCAAAGGGGCTCTTCAGCTCTCAGTATCATCAGCATCAGGAGGAGTCGAGAGGCGCAGAGCGGAGCAAACTTCTGATCGGGGAGTTGTTGATCTGATCACATAGACAATCGGCTCTGCCGCATTTTCTTTCTAGATAAAGGGACGTTGTGTGAGACCGCCAGGATGAACCAGACTGCATCCGTCTCCCATCAGATCGAGTGTCAGTCAGGGAAGGACCTCAAGGTAGGAAGCTTCTTTTTCTTGTCTTTTCCATCCTTTTCTTTCCTTCTCTCAGAGCCTCTTTGTTATCGCTGCACCACCGCGTAAAAAAAACTGCATATCAAACCTGAACAGGAGCCAAAGTTTTCAGCAGTTTCACACTCGGCCAGCTGGTGCTGTTTTTCTGGTTGTTTTTTTAAGGCGAAAGTTAAAGGGGCGATGTGTAGGATTTAGAGCGACGTAGAGGTGAGGCTGGAGGTTGAAAGAAAGTATGTTTGGCCTTCACATAAGGAAGTTAATGGATCAGAATGCAGGTTTAAGGCTCCAAAGAAAAGCCGATCCATTCTTGTATACAGTCTATGACTTTGATAACCCTTTAAACACAAGACGTTATGATGTTTAAATAACTGTTACGGGGAATAATAAGAAGCTGCTGCAGTGACACCCTCCATGTTTGAAGAGCCACGTTGTTGCTCGCACTTTATGCAAAGTGGTCCTAAGCTGAGAGCAGATCAGACGAGGAAGACGAGCAGCCTAATCCGAGGCTGTTGTAGCCCCGCAGCAGCGGCGGCGGCGAGCAGCATGGCAGGAGGGAGCTCCGATAAGAGCAGGAACTTTTATATTCAATGTTTTTCTTGTAGCTTCATAACAATGTCCAGCAGCTTCAAAGAGTTCCAGCGCAGGATTGAACAGAGATGCTTTTGTTGTGTTCCATCCTCATTATTTGTCGGCGGCGTGGTTTTAATTGTGCCATTAATCCCGGCTCAGTAATCCACCTCATGTGCCACCTGTTTTTTTTTGCAGCTTCATAAATAAGCTCTTGACATCCAGAGCTGCGTATGAGAGGTTCACCCACCGCGGAGCTGCAAGACGGGTTGGAAAGTGAGCCTGTTGTGGAGGATTTAGAGATTAATCCAGCAGTTTTTATAGACAGAATACATCTTATGGAATTTAAAACCCTGAACGTGATCAGCGAAGAGGCATCGAGGTCCTTCATGGTTTCAGACGAATGAACTAATTTTCTGTGCACCCTGCTTCTCATGCAGACGTTTAACTGGGAGAGCTGCCTGGATTATTGAATGATAATCAGATATTAATTCCACGTTTCGGTTGGTTAATTTTGCCCACGTTCTTTTCAACAGCATCACACTTGATGAAAAGGTGTTTCGGAGGCGTGGGACTAAATATAGTCTTTCTGTTTCAACCGTTATATACACACAGCCGACGTGGCTCCTCCATAATGGATGTTTTCTACAGTTGGTAGATCCATGTGAGGGGTTCCACCTCCCCGGGCTTCCCCCGTCCTCCATCCCTCCTCTGGTAATGTCCTTTTCTTCGATCCGTGCCCACCTTCCTTTATCTCTTCATCTATAGGTGGCTGATCAGTCGGCTCAGCATGTGGAGGAAAGGAAGCGGCGCAAATAAAGATGTCATGTTCTAAAATCTGAGGTACGAATGTGAAAGACTTTGCGAAAGCGAGCAGCTTGCAGCGTCGACGGCAGCCGGGGCCGGTGTCAGAGCCCCGCTGATGTTAAGAGAAGCCGCAGCCATCTGTTGCCGTGGCGATGGACAATCAGCATCACTGACTTTCCTACACCTGGGATGCTAATAAACCTCTTATTAGCGCGTTAGCCTTCCTGTGATGCTTCAGTGGCTGTTTCTCTGAGTCCTTGCGGAACACTAAAGGCAGCGGGGGGGAAGTTGCCACCTCTCCAACCGAGGTGCGACAATCGCACGGCCAAGTTCCCGAGAGCGTCGTGTTCATGTGTGTTGTACGAGGCGCTCGCCTCCTCGTTCTCTCACATGCCAGTAATACTGCAACAGATGGCACGCGAGGGGGAAACACACTCACACTGCCTGCAATCATGTTGTAGTCAAACACACAGCCTGCATTGATGTACTAGTAGAAAGTTAGTTAGCTAAGCTCACTACTACAACTCCTTGTCCTCTATCTTCCTTGTGCTGGGAGCCTCTGAGCATCCTGGGTCGTCGCCAGGCGAGAGGCAACAAGTGATGTATTTGACTTTGGAGCGACGAGGTGAGTGTCCGTGCTGCGCCAGTAGAGGGCAGTGTTGCACAGGCTTGCTCTGCACCACAAGCGAAGGGCTTGCAGGTGGATTTCCTTCTGACATGCTGCATTGAGGCCTCGACAGGCCGCTGCCCTCCGGTCAGATGTAACAAGAGAAGCGTCGATAGACCAGCGGCTCGTTGGACACGAAGAAAACGCTGGTTTTTAAGAGCCGGCTCTAAAAGGAACGGTTGACGTTCCCTTGGCCTTGTTGCACACAGCTGATTTTCTTCTTGAGCCGGTGAGTCAGACTCCTACAGCACCGTGAAGAATCATACATGCTCTAATATATAACACCAGAGTTACTGCGATCAGGACCCGAAGGCTACGCGGTGCTCACATCCTTTTATCTCCTCGCTCAGCTACAGGTGCTAAACTTGAAGCACATTAAGAAGAAGCTGCCTCTGCGGCTCGCAGGATGTCCAGACAAAGTCAGGACGCTTGTTTTAGTTTCAAGGTCATGGAAGTGTTGTGCCAAAAGTGTCTCCCGACCCCGTCTCACCCCGAGCATTAGCTAAGTGCCCAAAATGAAAATACGAAAGTCACTTTGTCGCCTGATAATTCGCACCTCTTTTTTTTTTGGAGAGTGCTTTCATGTTTTAATTTACCTGAAGTACCCATCCTGAAATTAGCGTGACATCCCGGGTGATGTTCGACGCGGCCACGGCGGGATAAACAGCTGCCGCATCCGCTTCTCAAACGTCTTGAGAGGCCTGGCGGGCCACCTGAAAGCATCTTGAGTCACCGAGAGCTTCGTCGCGAGCACGGCAAGGTGGAATAAAAGCAATTTACGGAAATCTTATTTGCAGGCGGCGAAGGAGTCAGAGCGGACGAGAATATCTGGCTCCTAATGAGACGATAATTACAATCCGCGGAGACGTTTCTGACAGCCGCGGTTTACCTCTGCAAAGCTCAAATCAAATATCTAAATATCTACACCTGCACCTCCATCCAGATACATGTGAAAGCAAATAACCCCCCCAAAAAAGGAGCGAGCATACGCTGAATTAATTGCTCGTGCCGGCCAGTCACCACTGGTCCAGACTGGGGAGATAAGACAGACTAATAAAAGCTTTTCTCTTAATCAGTAATGAACTCTGTGATCCATGGCTTCCGTCTAGGTGCTAATATGGAAGGCTTGGAGGAGAGAGGAGGAGGAGAAAGGAGGTTGTAAAAAGCTCCCACCGTGAAAAAGTCATTTTGTAAAGGCGAGTTATAAATCCTGCGCAGTTCAATTAAAATGTGAACTCGACCGAGTGAAGCAACACTTTGACATTTCGGAAAAATGTGCGTGTTTGCTGTTTTGTAAATGTTCCTACCTGCACCTTTAAAATTACTCAATTAACATCTTATAATTAATAATCACTCTAAGGAACAACAGAAGGATCGTCCATTGATATACCGCCTCCTACTGGGCAGCGTCGGTACTGCACCCTGAATAATAAAGACGACGTACATCACTGTAACGACAAACTATGACATCACATCATTTAGTGACCTTTAAAGCCTCGCACGAGTTCAACTAAAGTCGTAAAACACATACTTGGAGAACTACAAGTGAAGTATGCATCTTCTTAAATACGACATCATCTTGCCAGCTGGATGCTGTAACCGTGGTAACCGTCTGCATACAGTCGATGTAAGACATCTCGCACTGTGAAGAGTTGGACATGCCTTGCCTGCATTCATCTGTAATGTCCCTGCAAGTGCAATGCATTGTGGGATATCTATACCAAGAGTCCAGTGCTTATATATATTTCATGTACTGCACATACTAGATGTACAGACTGCTTCGATGCATTGTTAGGCGTTTCCAAAGCAATCTGTCTGTTGTATATTTCCCTCAGACGTGAGGATTATCTCCTCGCAGTGCAGATAAATTGGTTTAGTTATTGTTACTTCCGTTCAGACGGAGTGTCGCTCCGCGCCGCCGCCGCGAGGTCGCCATCCGTCTCCTCCGGCGCAGCAGCACCTCTTATTTTAATTTCTATAATCTGTCTGAGCAGGTTTCGGGGGCTCTGATCTCCTGCTGCGTGTCGGCGCTGACGTCGGGTTCGGATCCCTCCCCCGGATCCGGGGCTTCTCCTTCCCGCCTGTCGACCTTCCCCGCCGCTCGCCGACGCTTTGATTTATAGATGTCAGCTTTTAATCCTCTTAGACAAACCCCTGGCAAGTTTATGCTTTTTTGAACAGCACACTTCAGAGATTTATTTGGATTCTGATTCTCTCCATTGATAAACCTCCAAACAGGAAATGAAGCTTTACACAACTTCTTTAAAGAATGAATGTGAGGCTACTTGACTCCCACTAAGTCCTTCTTAAATCAGCTTTTTCTTAGTAAGCAAAAGTAAGACGAAGCTTGCCACGTTAGAAACCGGGTGAATTCATCTCAGCAGGCCACAGTGTCACCACCAGGCAAATCCCCTCCGCCACAGAATTAGATTATCAGACCGCCGATGCCAAGCGAAACTGGGTTGACTGATTTTACTCGTGAGTGACACCATTTTTTAAGTAGTAACATCAGAGCAGAAGTGTGTGTGTGTGTGTGTTAGTGTGTGTGTTTGCACCCGACGTCTGTTTACTATGAAGAGAAATGCCTGACAGACACGCTGGCAGCGGCGGCAGCAGCAGGAGAGGATCTTCCACTTGTTTATTCCTCCAGAGCAAATCCCGTCTTTTTTCCCGCTGTTTTTCGGACCCTTCGGAGCTCGTTGGACTCGTCGGCGGACGGAAGCGGCTCGCTAGCTGCCGGAGTCGGATGCTTCACTTCTGATTGTTTTGACAAGCGGAGGGACGTCAACATGATGGAGCCGGAGCTCAGGTTCCTGGAGGTGAGGTGTCACCGCGGTCTCGCTGCACCTTTAGGATGCTTCGAGAAAATCCGTCGTTTGGATTTTTCGTTGTTTGATGCATAAAAAAAATTATACTCAAAGTCATATGATAATCAACAATGTGTGTCAAGGTGATCCAGACGGATACGAGGACGGACTTGTGTGTTTGTGTGCGTGTGCGAGGCAGATAAATGAGATTTAAGCGACAGCTGAAAGTGTTGCAGGCTCGAGCCAATAGAAACGGTCTCGGCCGGCCGTCAATGGGAAGACGAAGGGTGTAGCCTCCTGTGATGAAGCAGCTTCAGGGTGTGTGACGGATCCTCTCCCGCTCGTGTTCTGACCTTGGCTGCATCCGAGCATCCGTACGCTACGTCGCCCTAGTTACTCTCCTCATCGCCTCCTGGGCAATGTTCCAGCACCTAAGGGGCAGCTTATCCCTCCAGAGAGGGAGTGTGTCCCCCCCCCCCCGGGGCCTCCTCACAGTCGGACTAAAACACCCACATCCAGGAGCTCACCTGGCTCACCAATTTATGAAATTGTGCTTTACGGATGTTGTTGCGTCCGGCTGCTGACGGATGTTTAAACTCCTCCGTCCTTCCCTCTGAGCCCAGAAGGACATTTTCCTTCTTGTATCCTCGACCTCTAAAAACAAAGCTCGTGAGCACGAGACGCCGTCCGAGATTAATTAAAAATCCTTATTAAGAGCCGGCACTTCCGACCGTGAGTCTCACCGCAGGGGAGGAAGTCGCTCGCGGATGACGAGCTTCGGGCCTCAGAAACATTCTGCAACTGTTTCCCCGATTTAGAAACATCATTGACTTGTGACGGGGAGGACGGAGGTTCTTTCATCTCCTCGTGTGTCAAAGTCATTCCTCCCTCAGCTGACTGCCGCCCACCCCGGCAGTCAGACGGTGATGTGATCCTGGCTCGCAGTCAGTCAGTAAACCTTGACCTACTTTCTTCTAGGTCAGGGAATTTCATCCCTGTGCTCACCTGTATCCATGAACACATGAAGACCTCTTTGCATGGATGTGTTCAGCTTCTAGAAGAAAGGAATCCCTGTGCACAGATTATAATCTACAAGTGGCATCATGAAGGGATATTTTCACTCCCACTTGCAGCTTATTTACCATCTTTGTGCTGTTCAGCTTCTCTATTAATGATTCTCAAGCATCCAGGTCTGCTGCAGAAACTCAAGGACGCCCCACGATCACTTTGAGGTGGCTCGTTAGTGAATTTGCTTTAACGACGCCGGAGAAGAAGAAAGACACGAGTGATCTTCTTCTTCTTCTTCTTCTGCTTCCAATCGGTGACATCACAGCACGTCCACGGCAGTAACTTCTCCTGCTTTGTAACGATGTAGAAACCTCCACCCGGCTCTTATCAACGGCTTCAGAGTCAATTAACCAGCTTTCCTTATCAAAGCAACTCACTTTGAGCAAACCTCAGTGGCCCTGCTCCGCTCCCTGCAGCTCCCCATCCCGGCAGCGGGTTAATTACATTCACCTGACGTCCCGGGTGGACCGCAGCCTCTGATTAGGCAGCAGGAGTGAAACCCTGAAGGGGTTTTCAGGATCAGAGAGGGGAGGGGGCGGAGGGATCTCAACCGTTACGACGACGGCTCGCTGCCTCTGGCGCAGTCTGCACGACGCTGCGCGCCGCTCACCCGCCGCTGGAGGGGGACGACGCGAGTCACGGTTGAAAGGAGTTCGTGGTGAAGAAACATCGACTCGACGAGATCAGGAAAGAAAACTGGAGGGCAGAGAGAAGTTATCTGAAAAACACATTGTTCTGACAAACAACACACACACACACATGCACACACACACATGAATTGGCGGTGGAGGTCAGAGAGAGCATCATCTCCATGTGGTCTCTGGTTCTGCCTGTTGAATATTTAATGCAGCGAGTCCAAGCAAAGCTTTGAGGATCCTTCCGCTCTCTGTTCCTGCCTCTCTTTATTTACTTCCACCCTTCTCCTCCCTCCCTCCCTCCCTCCATCATCTTCTCCCTCTTTCCCATTCGCTCGTTACGTCCTCCCCTATCCCCCCCTGCTGCTGAATTTTTGATCCGGCGCTGGTGTTCCTCCCTCCTTTCCTTCCCCAGTTGACCTCACCGTGTTCCCTGCCGCCGACTGCGGAGCGCTGATGCCGCTCGCTCAGCTTCCATCACGAGTCCGCGCTCATCAGAACATCTCATTCCCACCCAGCAGAGGTCTGTATTTACTTCTAAACGGAGCAGGGAGGGTCTCCAATCTCCTGCATCTCCAGAGTCTCTCAGGCGTTCGATCCGAACGTGGGAACAGTTTTATAACCGTCTCGTCTTCTGAGAACATTCGGTTCCACAAGACACACAGGAGGAGACAAATAAACAGAAGCTGGTGTGTGTTTGGTATCTTCTCATTTCCCTCCCTCCTGTTATCTTCATTATTTTTAGATGGGATAGGGCGCAGTGTGTTTGTGTGTGTGTGTGTGTGTGTGTGTGTGTTGTGTCTTCAGGGCGTTCTCCGTGACACCTATCAGTTTGCATCCAGTCACTTGGCTGCTGTGGAGGCCAGCTGATCTGCTCGATTGTCTCGCTCCGTCCTCCTCTGAAGGGATTTTCAGACGAAGCCTCCTGTGACACACACGCGTCCCGTAATCCTTTCATTTATTTCCGGAGGATATTGTAATACTGGATATAACCGAGGATGCTGTCGGTTGCTGATGTGACGCGGCAGTATTGGAGTGACAGCGTTGTCGTGGAAGCTTCTGTACATGAATAATATACTAAAGAGGCGGTGACTGTGTTCCAGAGGAGAACACAGCCATCTTCTCACAGACCCACAGATGTGTTTCAAGGCGGCTTTTATACGTGCACATTGTCATTTTTCTTTTGCAGATTCATTTATCAGACGTGTGTTAAAAGACTTCAAGTACACACTTACCTCCATGATCGTGTTCCAACAGTCAAAAATAACACTTACGTTCAGGGGTCAGGGATTGAAGGAGTGACACATGAGAAGAATCAATTTTCAGAACCACATTGAGAACCTTCGAGCCTCTCCAGCACCACGGACAGCGAAACAGACGCACACCGGAAGTCATCATTTATACAAAAATAAAAGCATACAATTCAAACGCGTTATGCGGATTGAACCAGCTGTTTTTTTTGTTTGATATTTTAGACACTGGCACAGCATTTCACTAAAGATCCATATTACTTCTCCTTTCTGCTACTGGGGCTACGAGTGGTTGAAAGAAAAGAGCTCAAACTGAAACCTCCACTACAAAGTCAGTGCAGCATTGAAATGGCACATTAATACACTGACACATTACAGTTTCTTATCTTCCTACATTGCATTATCTTATCTTGTCTTGTCTTGTCCTGTCTTATCTTGTCTTGTCTTGTCTTGTCTTATTTAGATATGTAAGAGAAACGCAGTATTCTTCATTTTGAAGCGCTTTTATTTTGAAGGCTGTGCCAGGGCAGGAAGTCGTCCTCACCCCGGGCAGCTTGCCGCTGACACTATATCGACTCGCAGGCAGGTTGGATGTTATTACCGCTGGATTGAGGCACAAAGGAGACAATGACAGCTTCTAAGGAACCGGTGAAGAAGAAAGCGAAAGAGGCGCAGCAGGATGAGGTAGATTCATCACAGAAACACACAGATTCATTGTGTTTATCCAGGTTTATCTGCTCAGTGCAGACAGGCGCTTCTGTATGGGGAAACTATGATCATTAGATGGTCTTGACTGGGGATGTGATACACAGATGATCGATTAAATAATTATCAAAACGTATGAAAGGGGGGTTAAACTCACTGGCAGGTGGCTGATATTGGATTTTCCGTGCAACATTAAATTGAAGGGTTGTTTCATTCGTCCTTGTGTTCCATGCTTGAGTTTCATTATCCTAACAGCCTTTCCTCGAGTGTCTTTATTGATCCAAAGTTTGGTCTCCAGTTCAGATTCTCCTCTTGCTGAATATGTGCGTGTGATGGAAATGTATGGCTGTATAATCTCGCATTGTGTTGCATGACAGAGGCTCAGATTATCACAGTGTTTGCTCTGTTGTTATGAATGCAGGTGTGTGCCATGTAGATGGTTCACAGTGTCAGTCCGGTGATTCGTTACGGAGGAAAAGGAAGACGACGTATCGTTTTTCATACGTAACAGTGTAATATGATGATACGGTGAGTGGAAAACTGATTAGAAAAACCCCAAAGAGGAGTCAGATCGGTGGTTTCGCAGAGCCACAATGTGCCTGGCCGGCTCCCAGAGCAGTCCACAGTTATATTTTATTATCTCTTATTGTTGGCACGTCTCACACCTTCTCTTCTGCCAAGTTCGTCTGCGTCCGGCAGCCTCAGCGACCTGTCGTTATGTCTAAATTTGTCTTCCTCAGTCTGTGGTCGCTCACGGTTGCCAAGATAATCCACCTCGATGTTCCCTGGGCTAAACAGCAATTAAGTTAATGAGATTTTTTGGTCTGTAATCATGATAGCGACATCGCGTCCGGACTGATCTCAGCAGCTGTCCTTGTTGAACCAATGTCCGGCTGCAAGGAGCCACTGAGATGACACGCAACTTTTCAGCTAAGGACGCCTTAGAAATAAGAGAAAACATAAGGATTTCTTTAGATGCTTTAAGGGAAAACCCTTTGATCTTTAAGTGTTTGCCCTTAACACATTAAGATTCTCTTAAGCGTGTCGAGAAGGTCCTCAGTAGACGCCGGCCTCTTAAAAACTGGAACAATGTGTGTAACAAATGGTGATTGAAGAGGAGCAGGAGATACTAAGATCGACATTGAGAAACGAACCAACACTGGCGGTGATGCGGTCGGATGCTGATGGGAGCGAAGCGTAACCGTGGTAACTGAAGTGCACACGTGCAGCATGAAAAGCCTTCATCTGAACACTTAAGCAAAGGAACATCCGGACAGGGTTCATGAAACGCTCCTGAATAAATCCCCTTAGCTTAAGGGGACGTTTTACCTTAGATTACACGGCCAGTTAACACTCTATTATTTATATATATATATAAATATTACATCACCTGCGTAGCATGTTAGCCTGCTGCCTACAAACACCCTGCAAGTGAAGGTCATTTCTTTCTTCCCATTGGTATTGAATTGTTTGGTTCATTGGAGTTTCACAGGTTTCTTTCCCCTTAATATCCAACTCGTCCTGCAGCCGCCGTTTGCTTTGTTCCCTCCTTCAATGTCAGCGTGCACGGGAATGACGGCCCCGTGCAATTTCCCCCCCCCCCGTCATGCCTTCTCAGTGCACTTCACGCACTATTTGGCCAAATGAATGAAATTATGGATTTTAATATTGCCGGCTCGGGTCCAAGCGTCCCCCCCGCCCCCCTTCTCGTCTCGGAGATCATTAAAAAGTGCCTCAGAAAGTCTCCGGACTCGCTCTCGCGCACACGCTCGAGTCCCTCGCTCGCTTTATTCTCAGCTGAAGTGAGTCTGATCGACAGACTGCTGCAGCCAACTGTGTCTGCTGAAGCTTCTACACACACACACACTGAACACAGAGAATTAGCCCAGAGATGTTGAACTAATACTCAGAGAGCAGTCGATGGCCCAGTGGTGTGCAAAGAATACTCCACACACCGCGTGTGTGTGTGCATGTGTGTGTGCAGCTCTGTTTTTTCTGCTTCATTAATTACGTCGTTTCCGCCTCAACAGCTGTATATATTCGGTACAGATTGTTCTGCACTCTTCTCGTATTTAGAGACACGTCCTTTATTCTCGCCGTCAGATCCGCCTGAACGTTCGTCGGTTTAACCTTTTGTTTTGTTGCCGTTAATGATTTTTTCCTGCAGGATATGTTCTGTGCATCTGTTTCCTCCTGTTGTAATAAAATAAAATTCTTAATAGTGACTCAGCAGTAAACCGTCAAGACCTTCTTGAGAACACGTCTGCAGAGACACGTCCAAGTCGTCTTCTGGACGTTGATAGTGAACGTTGGAGACGCTTCACTTTGCTTTCCATTCGTCCTAATGACCGTTAGAGCTTCATTATCGTCTCTGTATTCATGGTGGGTCCGGAGCCGTGAAGCTACTATGAAATATGTGCTCTGGATCTAATATTTGAAGGCCATCTTACCACCATTCTAAGGTTCAAATCATCCCTCTCTTATTTTGAAAATATTGGTTTTACTGCGCCTCGGATCGCCCCTTGGAATCCTGGGTATCTCCTGATACCTCAGATAACAGACGCATTAAACATTCACGTGAGGTCTTCACTCTTATCGGTTATTTTCCTGGTTGTCAGGTGGACGTAAAGTTAGAAAAGATAAGCCTCAGACGTCCGGGGACGTCAGGCTAGCTCCTCTCGCACGTCCGTCAGACTTACAGGAGCGTTTCTCGGGACGTCTTCAGACGTTATCTGAGCGTCCCCCGACGAGCGTCAATCAAACTGGAAGAGGAAACCAGCCCGGCATCTTGAGTGTTTTCCTCCAGTCGCCCTCTCAGGAACTCTATGAATGTTTTATACACACATAATTCACCGCTAGCGGCTAAAGGGTTCGGTTAAGAGGAAGCCTGGGAACGAGCCGACACGTTTGATGTGTGAAAGAGGCCCCACGCCGACCTCCTCGCCGACCTTCTCTGAGCGAATTGGACGGCTGCTTCCCTCCTGGAAGCCTGAGCCTCCGGCCAGCCTCGTTCTCCGGACAAAATCTGAGGATGAGCTCTCCTTTTTGCGTCATTTTTCCTCCTCTCGGCTACTTTCATCACGATATCCTGAAGTCGGATTGAAAAAGATCCGTCCGGGGACGTGATGTAACCTCGTCTTTATGTCAGTTCTTCTTCTTCTTCGGAGAAACTTTTTTTCTAACGGATAATAACCTCTCAGTCCAGCCGGCATGTGACCTGCACAAGAGTCTCCGTTCATTACGGAGCCGCACCGACAAATCAATTGATCTAGTGGTCAGATACTCCAGACGAATGCTAACACAGCTGCTGGAATCAATCACTGATTGGACGGGTGTCATCCTGCACGTGCAGACGATGGACAATCGTGGAAGACGTCCGTGCATCATCTAAAACGTGTCTTTCTTTCTTTCTTTCTGCAGGAGTTTGTGGACGTCAGCCCGCCGCAGAGGAACTGGAAGGGCATCGCCATCTCTCTGCTGGTGATCGTGGTCGTGTGCTCGCTCATCACCATGTCGGTGGTGCTCCTCACGCCCGGTAAAAGGCCTCCGTTGCATCATGGAGAACCTCCATCCCTCTCTCCATCTCCATCATCTCTCGCCAGCTTCTTCTTTGCTCGCGACGCCCGGAGAATAAATATTTGTCTCTCTCCCTCTGTTTGCCTCAGCGGAGCTCCCCGGCAGCAGCAAGTCCGGGCTGACTGTGGCGGATCTGTACAAACCAGAGTTCGCGGTGCACGACCCCGAGGCCACGTGGACCAGCGGTGAGTTCTCCGCCTCACAGCTTCCCCTCGCTCCTCTCCTCCCTCTCTGATTTACATCCCGACGTTTGATTTAAACAGCCTCCGGAGAAAGTGGCTTGAAAAGAAAAAGGTGAATCCAGCAGCCGTCGTCAGCGCTCTGCATTTTGAGTGATTTCATTCCACCCCAGGTGAATAAAAGTGCCTCTTCACCGGTGGATTGTTCCCCCGTGTGATTGCGGAACGTCGTAGCGAAGGGAGACCTTATTCCAGGAGAGTCTGAAGTCAAGCCTGATTAGTTTTTTATGGAACAAAAATGACATAACGGAGGCAGAAACCCTGGTTAAGACACCGCTGACGTGACAAGACGCGGAGATCCGACTCTGCAGGGACGTGGAGGTGAAGACGATGTTTGTCTGAGAGTTGATACGTCGTGAAGTCACAGGGTTTACTATTGTCTTCTGAAATTGAAAGATGCACTTTGAGTCGCTTGCGGCTGCAGCTGCTTCAGGTTTGACAGCAGCGGGTGTCGACACCTCTGCACTCCGCTCTCACTGCTCCACACAGCTGGTGGAGTCGTAGCGTGCAGCGGTCGACCGGCGTCGCCCTCTGACCACTGCACGACCTTTGCACCGGACCGCAGGATGCGGCTCGGTGGGCGCCATTAGAAATAAAAGGCTCTCGGGGGGTCTGAAAGCTCCATT
>CAAKHC010007522.1:5296-20384 GCA_901007825.1 Macroramphosus scolopax | reverse complement strand
TGGGGGGGGGGGGGGGGGGGGGGGGGTTATAAGAACATCTGACACGGCGCAGCTTGGCTCTTCTCCCCCCTCGCTCGTCTTTTCATACGGAGCAGGAATTTAATAAGCTGTTCCGTGATGCTGGAACTCGTCGCGTTAGCGGTTGCATAAGGGGATTGGACGAGGGTTTCAGTCCCTGTGGTAAGCCTGTCAAACTCTGCAGAGGTGGCTTTACAATAAAAGTCACAGGTTTGGCCCCCCCATCCTCCCTCCTCTTCCTCCCTCCTCAGCTGAAACTGCACATTAAAGGGAATTAAAGGGACAGTTTGTATGACAACCTTCTTCACTAAAGATCATGCATGCTTCTCCTCTTCCTCTCAGGGGGCCTTCAAGGTGGCGAAGTACTCCCTCTCCGCCGATCTGAAGTACGCGCTCTTCGCCTACGACGTCAAGCAGGTGAGTTTCCAGATCAAAGTGCGTCCTCGGCGAACCACGTCGATGTTTAACCGGAGTCGTGCGTCGTCCTCATCGCAGCCCGTCTGCGATGCCTTCGTGTGCCCCCCCGGCACAGGCTGTCATTTACATTGTGCCGCCATGCAAAGCCCGAGAGCGCCGTCACTCCCCGACGCATGCACACAAACACCCACACTGACACAACAACACACACACACAAACACACACACATCTCCAGGAGTCTATTTCTATAGTTGTGTTTCTCTCCGGCTTCTTAAATAGGAAGAGATTAACTAATAATTAGGAGTCGGAGGCTGGACGGGCGCCTGCCTGCTGGTGCATGCATCAACCGTTCACACGCTGTTTCCCTCTGAATATAAATGGCTCCACCTGCATGCAGCAGATGCGGCGCTCCGGTTTTGTTTGCCTTCATGCGTGTGTGGTTTCTGCACACGCACACGTTGGTGCGTTAACTCTCCCTCTCTCTCTCTCTCTCTCTCTCTCTCTCTCTCTCTCTCTCTCTCTCTCTCTCTCTCTCTCTCTCCTCTCCCAGTCAAGGTTCCTGCATTGATTTTTTAGATTTGTTTGCCAACAGATGGATACAGAGACCATGTGTGTGTGTGTGTGTGTGTGTGTGGAGACGCTGCAGCACATGTTGTTTTGCTCGTCCGCTGAAAGAAACCTCCTCACATGTGGAAGCGATGATTTTAATCTCCCTCACATGTCACTCAGCGTCACGTCTGCATATGTATTGATTGCGATCCATTTGTTGCCGGGGCAACGCCAAGGCCCCTCGAGGTGCTAGAAACACCACAGCCAGAGACTTTTCGTTGCTTTCTATTGAATTCCTTTCAGCGAGTGAGCGCGCCGCCGCCGCCGTGCATGATGGGAGTCAGTCAGCTGTGCAGGACGCACACACACAGTTCACCTGGTCACTTGGGGACACGAGTCGGAGCTGTTTCAAGTTTCTATTAACTTCAGATCTCATCCCAGACCGACTTCTGGCCTCCTGTTTTATTCTCCTTCCAGTCACGTTCGTCCAACAGCAACAGTTTTTGTTTCCAAACACGAGGCCGCCGTTTCTCCCCCCGCAGTAAATCATATTTATTTAGTGGGTATCTCCCACTGAGGGGGCCCTCCATCAATTTGGCACATCCAGATCAGTTTATTACAAATGAGGAAACAGCTGTATAATGTTCGGAGGTGCTGCCAAGTCCGGGTTATCTCGGTGACGGATTGGGGGGCCGCGGGTTCGCTCGCCAATTGGGGGCATTTGAAAGACGAGGAGGATCCAATCGACGAGTGTTTCACTGTTTGTCTGTTTGAAAGCAGCAATGCATCAAAAAGTCATAGACTGTATAAAATACGTGGAGCAGACAGAGATGACACATGTTTGACCTCTGACCTCTGACCTCTGACCCCTCCCTGCAGATGTACAGACATTCCTACACCGCGTCCTACATCGTCTACAACATCTACACCCGGTGAGTCGCCTGCTCGTTCTGCTTACTCGCGGTGACAGATGGAGCTTGTTAATATTTATGTGTGTGTGTGTGTGTGTGTGTGTGTGTGTGTGTGTGTTTCAGGGAAGTTTGGGAGCTCAACCCTCCGGAGGTGCAGAACGCCGTGCTGCAGCACGCGGCGTGGGGAAGACAAGGACAACAGCTGGTGAGGCTGAGAGTGTGTGTGTGTGTGTGTGTTTATGTGATCTATTCTCTTTATTGTTCTTCCCCTCTCGCTGTCTTTTTATACGCTCACGTCGCCCCGTTTCCGGAGGGGGATTTGATCCAACAAAGGCCGGCTCTGATGTGATTCTCTTTTTACGGCTCCGGAGAAACTGTAAAATATCGCTGTTGTGTTTTATACTACGAGATGAGGATGAGGAGGAGACTCAGGATTCAGACTCTCGTGTTGGTCGCAGAAGACAGGTGTCAGGGAGGAAGAGGAGGAGGCCTGGCGGGGTCACGTGAAGCATCACGGACCTTCTGTTGTTTACAGCTGAAGCTCCGGCCCGGGTTCGATCCTCCTCTGAACCTCCGACACGCCGATAGAAACACCCGAAATCCACCCGATCAATCACTCCAGGATGAATCTCTGTATTCTCCCCGTGTCCTCTGTCACATCAACAAACTAAAAGGCTTATAGGCGAGCTGTATATATGAATGTTAAACGTGCAGCCACCTGCGTTTACTCGAGCAGGATGTCGTCGGAACATTCAGGAGGCGTCTTGCCGAGCCTTGTTTGTGTTTCCCAATGCAAATATTAAAAACACCGACGGCGGCGGCAGAACAAACACCGGCTGCGGAGATAAATCTTATGAAAAACATCTTATCAGTATGAAAGGGAAAACAGCACACGTGACGAGCCTGCTTCTTCCTCCTGCAGGTCTACATCTTCGAGAACAACATCTACTACCAGTCGGACGTGAGGAGCAACTCCCTGAGGATCACCTCGTCCGGGATGGAGGGCGTCGTCTTCAACGGGCTGGCCGACTGGCTGTATGAAGGTGCTCGTCATCGCGCGACTCATGCATGAAGCCCTTCTAAAACATGATGCAGCTGCCGTTTAACTGGCGTCTTAGGATCGCCGGAGGGTGATCGTCCCTCGATGTTCCTCCAGACTGTGATTAGAGCTGGAGGACGTCGTCGTCCTCCAGCAGCAGAGCAGGCACAAACAACAACAACCCCATGAAGCCGCTGTGTAAACAGTCAGTACAGCGCGGCGAGCAAACACAGATTATAGGATGGTTGACATGTTTGTTCCTCCTCCCATCAGAGGAGATCCTGCGCTCCCACTTGGCTCACTGGTGGTCGCCCGACGGAGAGAAGCTGGCCTTCCTCACCATCAACGACACGCTGGTTCCCAACATGGCTCTGCCCCAGTTCACCGGCAGCACCTACCCCAGAGGACTGCAGTACCCGTATCCCATGGTAACGCCCGGGAAGAAATCCCATTTTCGCTTCAGTCGCCTGTAAAGCTTTTTTGTCTAACTCCCCCCGCGTCTCTTGTCGCTCCACCAGGCCGGACAGACGAACCCCGCGGTCAAGCTGTCGGTGGTCAACCTGTTCGGGGCGACGCACACTCAGGAGCTGCAGCCTCCTGATCTGCTCAGACTCAGGTGACACTCATACAGAAACAAATACACCGTCACATGTAGTCCTCGTCTGACTCTCCTCCTCCTCCTCTTCCTCCGCAGGGATTTCTACGTCACCATGGTGAAGTGGATCAGCAACACTCACCTCGCCGTGCGGTGGCTCAACCGGCCCCAGAACGTCTCCCTGCTGACGGTGTGCGACGCCAACGTGGGAGCCTGTCTCCTGGTACGTGCGTTCGATTCTTTTAAACCTTCCTCACGTATATTTAAACCAACTCAGGATGTCTAACGTCTCACTGAAACATCTCTTCCTTCTGCATTCAGAGACACGAGGAGTCCTCGGACATGTGGCTCTCCAGACAGGTGAGGCCTTTACAAGAACGCACTCCTGCTAATAGAGTGCAGGACACGACCTTGCCGTTGTTCCCGCACACCTCTTGTTAAATAATCTCTGGAGACATCAAACATTCATGACGTCCGTGTTCCCCCCCCCTGCAGAGCCAGCGGCCGCTGTTCTCCAAGGACGGCAGCCGGTTGTTCCTCACGCTGCCGGTGAAGCAGGGAGGGCAGGGCGACTTCCACCACATCACCATGTTCACCAGGAAGGTGAAGCTGCTTCTTCTCCTCCCCGTCACATCTTATTAAACACATCTCTCTGTATATAAAGGACGTCAACTTCTCTTTCAGGCGCGAAGCGACCGCGATGAGATCCGTCACTTGACGTCAGGCGACTGGGAGGTGACGGAGATCGTCTCGTACGACGAAAACAACGAGATCATGTAAGTGCGATGCTGCGTACAGAGCCAGAGGGTCGTATCACACCTCATGATGTTCTCCTGTGCACAGATACTTCCTGAGCACAGAGGAGTCCACACAGCAGAGACATTTATACAGCGTGTCCACCCTCGGCCTGTTTCCACGGCGATGCCTCACCTGCGGGCTGAAGGAGGACTGCACGTTCTTCGGCGCCAGCGTCAGCCCTCAGGCCAGGCAGGCCATCCTGCACTGCAAAGGTACGAACACACACCTTTAATAAGGTCTGGTTCTGCATCGATCAGCGTGACGTCACACGCAGACGACCTGCTTGTTAGCAGTCCGAACTGTTTTAGTGCTGCTGGACCTTCAACGTGGTCGTCTACTTAATATTCCTCCACTCGCCTCCGCCAAGGCCGTTATTACATTTTGTGTCTGTTTTGCAGGATTATGCAAAAACCGACCTTGCTGATGTTCAGTAAACCCGTCGCAGGGTTGCAGCGGGTCGAGGAAGAAGAGAGCAAACGAACGCAGTGATTTATTTTAGCGTTAGCTTGAGGTTCAGAGCGGCGTGCTGCAGGTTGACACGTAGCGTTAGCGCGCCGCCGTACGTGTCGGTTGTCAGCAGATTCATTCATCCACTCCTTTAATTCCCCTGCAGGTCCCGGGGTTCCCGCTGTGCTGCTTCTAAGCTTCGATGACGCAGACTGTGAGTATTCTCCTGTGAAACCTTTTGTCATAACGTGTCGGAGAGAAGAGAGAAACATCTCTAATCCGACAAGGGGAAGAAGAAACAGTCTGCAGCGGTGAAAAACAGCTGTTGGATTTGAAGTCAGCTACATTTAAAAGATGCTTCATGCATTTCTTATCAGCTTCATGCATCTCCTTGATTTTTTTAAATAGCAGGGGGAATTAATTGCATCATGGACTGTATATAAGATGTGGATTATAATCAGTGTTTGACTCCTCCCACTTGAGCGTTCATCATTCTGTCCTGATGTCTCCTCAGCCTACTTCATCCTGGAGAAGAACCTCCCCCTGACGTCGGCGCTGGACACCAAGCGCACCGTCCAGACCGACGTCCGGACCATCACTCACGACAACTTCGGTACGAACGACCTGCACTCAGCGGCTGTTTCAGTGTGTCGACTTGCACTCACGACACTTAACATAAGAGCTGCTCAGACGTTTTAACGTGTGCATGTCTCGTCCTCCGTGTGCTCGTCTCCTCTAATCCTCTCCTCCATCAGCTAATGCTTCTTCTCTCGCAGAGCTGCCTCTGAAGCTCATCTATCCCCCCGACTTCTCCGAGTCCTGCCTCTATGGCCTCCTCCTCATCGTGTAAGCCTCTTCACTTTATTACATTTCTTCATTTGCATTTACCGGGAACTTCTCATTCTGCGTCGACAGCCGCGGGCCGGGGAGACGCACTGTGAAATACGTTTCACAAATCAACAGCGGTGATGTGACGGAGGGGGGAAGGGGGGGGGGGTTAATAACCCATGATGCTCTCTGTGTGCCGAGCTGTTTCATTACTGCGACGCGACTCCGAGAGTCGACACGCGGAACGGAAAGTCAGAGAGCCGAGAACTTTTAACGGCAGCTGAATAAACAGGAATTAGAGATAAAAACAAGGACGTGAAGTCATCCGACAACAGAACAACAGGTGGGGGAACACGGGGGCATCTGATTGGCTGGCGGGAGGAAGATGATGATGAGACAAGGGAAGACGATGAAGGAGCAGGAAGTAAAACATGTTGATGAATGCTTGTTATTCTCTTCTTTTAGCTTGACCCAATGTTTGCTAGTTTATTCTGTATTTTGTGAGTATCTTAAAGGAGCCATGAAGCTTCACACACGCCAAACTATTTGTGATGTCACAGATCCTGCTCCTTTGCCCCGCCTCTTTCAAACATTCCACTGTATGTCCCGACAGCGGCAGCTCTCCCGGCGGCCAGGCGGTGAACCAGGAGTTCACCCTGGACTGGGACCGGGTGCTGGCGGGGTCGGACCAGGTCATCGTGGCGCGGCTGGACGGCAGAGGCGCCGGGTTCAGAGGTCAAAGGTGCTCAAAGGGCTTAAAGTTCCTTGTTTTTTCTCCTGCTCGTGACCCCGAACCCTCCTGACGACCCCTCATTGTCCGTCCCTCCACAGGGTGCTGCAGCAGCTCCACCAGCGGCTCGGCACCGTGGACGCCGACGACCAGATCGCAGCTCTGGAGTACGTAGCATCATTTCTATTCACTCGCTCTTCGGCGAGGAGCGAACGACCACCCGGGAAGATAATTAGAGCAGCAGATTCTTGAGTGTTTCTAACAACTAACAACCGTATATTATCGCACTCGGTGTTTCCGCGACAAGAGATTGGAAAAACAAATTTAAAACACGATGTTTGACTGATTACAGACCCTCAGTCTGTTTCTCTTATTGACGATTTGTTCCCGAAGCAGAAGAAGATTAAACCGATGTACGTCTCATCTTCTTCACCTCCTCCTGTGAAACCATTAGAGTTGTTTCTTTGTCTCCTTAAAGCATCCTGACGTTCCTCCGTGTGTGTGTTGCAGGTACCTGGTGAAGCTGCCGTTCATCGATCACACCCGCGTCGGCGTGTTCGGAGAGGTTCGTATGAACTAACTAGTTAATGACTGGCAGGTGGGAGGAGCCCGTTGTTTAATGCTGCTCCTCCAACAGGACTACGGCGGCTACCTGGCGCTGATGATGCTGAAGTCGACGGAGGGGCTGATCCGATGCGCCGCGGCTCAGGCGCCCATCGTCGACTGGACCATGTACGGTGAGCAGATCGAAGGGCGAGAGGAGGACGTTCTCTATCGGAGAGCTGCCTGTGTCAGATTGAAGTGATTCCATAAATCCTCTGGTCCCCTTCAACCTTGAAGCAGAAGACTTAACGCCTCCCCAGGTGGAGAAATTGGGTTCAGACCGGACAAGCAGCCCCCGAAAAATTGCTTTTTCATCAGAAAAAAAAGCCTCTTGGACGGCTGCGCCTCCGCTCGGAGACGCTGAGGTTACAGGACAAACAAGAAGAGGCTCAATGTTTCCGATGCACAGCGAGTTCCTCTTGTTAGAAGGTTTTAAACTTACATTTCTTTCTTTTCTTGTTCCAGCCTCGGCGTTCTCTGAGAGATACTTCGGCTCGCCTTCGACCGAGGACGGCCGATACCAGGTGAGCCAACAAACAAACATCTCATGTGTCCACAATATATAGAAATCTAGAGGTTCCGACTTCTTCAGGAACTTCAGTTCAGGTACGAATGAGACCAGCAGCGTGACAGGCGGCGCTTTAAATCTCGTCCTTCGGAAAACAAAGAAAAGGGTTCGCAAAAGAAATACACAATTGTCCTCCAAGTGAAGGTTGCCGTGTTTTCCCTGCTAAGTGTGTCGCCTTTATCTGGGCCAGAGTGCGCTATTTCCGTGGCGCTCGCTGCAGGAAGGGGGGGGGGGGGTCTGCTTTAAATGACATCGGAAGACGGGAATACGGCTCGATCTGATCAGACCTCAATCAGCCGGGCATCAATCCCGTCCTCCGAGACTCAAGGAGGCGGATGGAAAGAAAATGGGTTCTGGAAACGGCCGGAATGACGCGCTGTCCGACGGCGGCCGGATCGAATCCCAGCTGGGAGCGCCTGAGCGATGAGCAGGAGAGATTGAGACGCCCTCTAATGGAACAGCCTCCATCCACGATCCCCCGAGCAATAAATCTAAATGCAATCTGGAGGAAAAAAAAAATAAAAAGACACTTCGCCAGTTTTCCCTGCAAATGTGCATTTTCATTTCCAGTCAGGCGGCAAAAGGCCAAGTCGCTTTTTAAAATGTCCCTCGGTGACCTTTTCCCGGACCTATTTCGTGCTCGGCCCAGTTTTACAATCACCACAGGAAACAGTCTCCACGATTCAATTTAACTTACTGGAGACCTCATCTACCAGCAGTTCATATATGAATCAATGAATTGGATTCATGTGTTCACAGGCGTCCAAAGTTCTGCCCAACATGAAGGGTCTGCAGGGAGGAACTCTGTTTCTGGCCCACGGCACCGCTGACGGTAACGATCTCCATCATCTTCATATTAATGTTATTGAACGTAGGTGTGTCCCGTTGAGATGAACCTCAGCATGCAGAGTGTCGGATCTCGACCCTCGATGGGTTGGAGGGCTTTCATCTGCCATGTTTTTTTTTCCTCCTCCCCAGCGAACGTTCACTTCCAGCACTCGGCAGAGCTCATCAAACACTTGATAAAGATCGGAGCCAACTACACCATGCAGGTACGTGACGCAGCTCTTCAATGATTTATAATAATGTTTTTAGTTAAAGGCAGGTGCAGAATTAACTGAGGCTTTATTAGAAGTAGCAGACTGATGGAACTCAGGTGAACTGACAGATTAGAGGATTAAACGAGAATCACCGGGGAGGCTTAACGAAGGATTCAACAAAGACAGAAGAGCAATAAACTACACAGAACTGAGGAGACAGAGACGAACAGGTGGACGGACACGAGGCGGGAAGCTGGTTGGGTTAACGAACGGGGCGGAGCAGAGGGATCAACACAGGTGAAGGAGATGAGGGATCAACACAGGTGAAGGAGATGAGGGATCAACACAGGTGAAGAAGATGAGGGATCAACACAGGTGAAGGAGATGAGCAGGAAGATCACACAAAGACAGGAAGTAAAATAAGAGACAATGACACACAAGGAAATAGTTTCAAAATAAAACAGGAAGCGCCTAAAACAAACATCTACAACAATAAATGTACACAATTAGTATGTTGCAGATTAAGTTTTGCACTATTTTAATACGTAAAAACACAAACAGTAGTGCAAAGTACACAGTACTAGTACTAGACAATCCTCTTGTCCTCGTTATTTATCTCCATCGTTTGCTCCACTTCTGTGAAACATCCCCTTTCTCTTGTGCATCTTTAATGATGCTCTTTCCATTTCCAGGCGACGTCACCTGAGCTCACTAAGACTCCTTTGCTCTCCTTATTTATCGGACAGATCTACCCAGACGAGGGACACTTCCTGTCAAGGCGCAGCCGGATTCAGCTGACTCACTCCTTAATTGGCTATTTTAGAGGATGTCTGCTCGAAGCGTCGTCGTTACTCGACCAACAAAGGGAGGACGAGTGAGACGGAGCCGGCTCGTCACTGGACGGACGTCTGTGCGTATCGGTTTGTGTGTGAGTGTTTATTAAATGTCCCTGGTAGAGTGAGTGTTTTATACCTGTAGCACAATTTGACGGACAAAAAACAAGCTTCTTCGTGATATACCAGACCTTCTTTCTCTCGCTCGCCCGTCTCCGTAGAGTAAAGCTCTCACAGCCGGATCGGTTGTCAAGTATCCTGATGCAAATTCTCAGTCGAGATGCTTTGAAAAGACGAGCCGCAGCCGGAGGTAGAGGAGGGTAATAGAGGCCGTCGGAGGAGGTTATCAGTGGCTGAAAGTGACGCTATTGTCTCTTCTAACATGACAGGAAAAGAGAAAAATGCCTTTTTCTGCCATTGTGAGGTTTTTCTACAAAATGTAAGACTTGTCTTTCCGAGGCTCTTCAAACTAATCTGTCTCTGTGACACGAGTTCAGTTCAGTTTACACAGTTAGAGAGTTGGACGTGAAGAGGAGCTGAAGTACGTCCCTAAATGCCAACGAATAAAGAGGCCAGGAAGGTTTTAAAACCAGATGTATTATATTATAAATACAGTGCTTTTTGTGTTTAAGTCTCCATTTAACTCGGCTACTTCGTTAACTGCCATTAGATCCTGATTTGTGCCTTTTTTTTTCTTTCCCAGCCGCCCACCTGACGCTAGCATAGCAAGGTCGAACGTAGATCACGTGAAAGTAGAAAAGCAGTCAGAGAGACTGACGACAAATGTTCTGTAACGATTAGATAAACTGAAACATCATATTTGTCTCGTCTCATAAAGGTTCAAGCAAAGGAGCATCTTCCTCAAACTAACTGTGATGTCACAAATCAGGCTCATAGGCCCCGCCTCCTAAAGTCTTAAAGTGTTGACCTTCCGCTCTCTTTATGATGACGTCATGTTTTGACTCTTGCTATTATTTAAAGGGACAGTTGGGATGTTTTTACTGATTTCATCATTTCCACTGGTTGCCAGAAAGCTCACGTAACGGTCCTTTAATACTTTGAAAAGCACTGAATATGCTGAAGGAGAACATCTGTCTGTACAATGATTCAAGTGCAATTGCTTTTACCTTTTTGTCGCTGCCGATGTGTATTTTTTCCAGCTGCTTAAAAACTGTGATTTTGCCGTCCGCTTCACCGAGCAGAAACACTCCCGGGTTATGGCGTTATCCATAAAGCCCGGCACTAAAAGCCATCAGTGTTATGGCAACACTGCGGCCGAGAGCGTTCTGCACTGTGATTACGGGCGTAAGAGTGATTCCGACAATTACTGTCGTCGGCGCAGAAGTGCCATTAATCACGGTGGAGAACGTCCTCGGCACGGGCGGAGACGAGAGGGTTCAATGTCTGGGAGTTTAATTCTCAAGCTGCTCTTAAGACGATAGAATAAACACAAGGAGGCCCCTGGAATGATGGGGACCCGTCTCCTGGAGGGACAGGGGATGAGGCCGGGTGAGGCCCGCCGTCGGTTGCCATGCCAACCGTTCGGTAGCCGCGGCTCCCCTCCTAATGAAACGCTCATTGCTTGTCTCAGCACCGCGGCAGCCGTGCGATCTGCCTCCCGGCTGCTGAACCGTGCCGCCGCCATCCTTCCGACTGCTGTTAATATTTGATGCCACAACGAGTCCGATTTTTAAATAAGCAGACGTGAAGTCGTCGTCCTTCTTTGTCTTTGGGTTTGTACTGTGAGTTAAACTTCTTCTGGGGGTGGGGGAATGTTTGTGGGTGAGCGGGGGGGGATTCATCTTATTGTATTTTTTGGCTGTTTTAATATTAAAGAACAATGAAACAACGTATTTGGAGTCCTGTGTACTTCCTGTCTGTGCAGGTGCCTTCTAGCCCCCCCGGGGGGGTTTGAGGACAGATTTTCTAAAGGTTACAGAGAAATAGAAGTACTTTGATGGTCTTCGTGCCTTCGACGGAACCGCGGTGGTTTGGACCTCTCTGGGTTGCGGCGCCATGACAACCAGAAGTGATTACAACTCTGTCACCTCCTGGAAAGGTTAACACAGAAGCTGCTGCAGCATCAAACACACTGAAACAAAAAGGCGTCTTAGGGAATAAAATCTAAATTAAATAACCTCTGAAACTTCGACTTAAAGACGAAGACTCATGAAATAGAGGGAAAAAAACACTTATCTTTGTCCTTCATGTCCCTTTTTTTAAATCCCCCGTCCACACTGACTTCACTCCGCTCAAATTGAGCCTTAATTACATTCAACCCATTACAGAGCTGATGTGAAGGTCTGATCCACGGAGGACGGGAGGAGGAAGCTCCAACGGTCCTTCAGGACATTTGGAGTTTCTGATTCTGGTGGTTGCACAGACGAACGTACAAAGAGGGAAGAACGTGATGTTCTAAGACATCAACTCCAATACTACTGCTGCTTTTACTTTGAAACTCTTAGATATATTAAACTGATAAACAGCAGATGTATTATATTATATCTTGAGGTTTTAGGCAACACTAACAACAGTCTGCAGTCCCGCCACCCTTCTGTCCTCAGACCCTCCGACGCTGAAATATTACTGAAGCAAAAAAGACTTTAAAATTGACTTGACATTTTTAGAAATGATTTCCCTCCGGGGTTCAATTAAGGCGCATGTAATGTAATGAACTGCCGAGTAGTTGGGAGGTAATGAGGTGTTTATATATTCATGTCTGTCTGTGTGTGTGCAGGACTTGTTCTACTACTTTGTGGAGACCTCTTCACTTCTATAGGAGCTTTGTGAGGAACAAAATGCTGCAGCTGCCAGTTTAAAAGTGTATTTGAGAGTTAATCTTGATTTTAGGGGTGGAATTAATTATTTTCAGGGTAAGGGACCTCAGAATGTGTTTTTGCGTCTCACATGAAGCTCTGCTGCCACCTGGTGGTGGAGCGACGACAGCGCACCTCAAGTGTGGAATTAAAAGGCACAGTGAAACTAATGCAATTAATTTAACATTATTAGATACAATAACAATGAAATAAACTCTTCTGAAGTTGTCGCCCTTTGGCTTTGGGGATTTAGAGTTTAACAGAAGTGCAACGCAACAGACGGAAAGTTTGTCAGAAACAGAAGTAAGTGAAAACTGCTTTATTTAGAAAAGAAGGTAGAGACATGTTCCCTCTCTCTCTCATTGTAGAGTCATCTTTCAATAAAAAACAAACACAGTGGGATGGAGGTTTTCACAACCTGTCAGCAGTTATATTCGTGTTTGCCAGTGTTTGAACCGCACGTTAACACCCTCTCTTTAATACAGCTCCATCCAGATGTTCTAATACTCCTCCCCGTCTTCATCCTCCTCCATTGAGTCCAGGCCCACCTCTTCGTAGTCCTTCTCCAGGGCCGCCATGTCCTCTCTGGCCTCTGAGAACTCGCCCTCCTCCATCCCCTCTCCGACGTACCAGTGCACGAAGGCCCTCTTGGCGTACATCAAGTCAAACTTGTGGTCGAGTCGAGCCCAGGCCTCGGCGATGGCGGTGGTGTTGCTCAGCATGCACACGGCCCGCTGCACCTTGGCCAGGTCTCCTCCGGGAACCGTCGTGGGCGGCTGGTAGTTGATGCCGACCTTGAAGCCGGTGGGACACCAGTCCACGAACTGGATGGAGCGCTTTGTTTTGATGTTGCTGATCGCCACGTTGACGTCTTTGGGCACCACGTCGCCGCGGTACAGCAGGCAGCAGGCCATGTACTTGCCGTGACGAGGGTCGCACTTCACCATCTGGTTGGCCGGCTCGAAGCAGGAGTTGGTGATCTCGGCCACCGTGAGCTGCTCGTGATAGGCCTTCTCCGCGGAGATAACGGGGGCGTAGGTGGCCAGGGGGAAGTGGATACGGGGGTACGGCACCAAGTTGGTCTGGAACTCCGTCAGGTCCACGTTCAAGGCTCCGTCGAAGCGCAGGGAGGCGGTGATGGAGGAGACGATCTGGCTGATGAGGCGATTCAGGTTGGTGTACGATGGACGCTCGATGTCCAGGTTCCTGCGGCAGATGTCGTAGATGGCCTCATTGTCCACCATGAAGGCGCAGTCGGAGTGCTCCAGGGTGGTGTGGGTGGTCAGGATGGAGTTGTACGGCTCCACCACGGCCGTGGACACCTGAGGAGCAGGGTAGATGGCGAACTCCAGCTTGGACTTCTTGCCGAAGTCCACGGAGAGACGCTCCATCAACAAGGAGGTGAAGCCGGAGCCGGTTCCTCCACCGAAGGAGTGGAAGACCAGGAAGCCTTGCAGACCGGTGCACTGGTCAGACTGGAGGAGAGAGGTGGAGGTTAAGGATGGTGCTTACAGAATTGGCTTCATCAATACTGACTACAGCCTCGGGTATCCAAACATACCAGTTTGCGGATCCTGTCGAGTACGGCGTCGATGTGCTCCTTGCCGACGGTGTAGTGGCCGCGGGCGTAGTTGTTGGCAGCATCCTCCTTCCCTGAGATCAGCTGTTCGGGGTGGAAGAGCTGGCGGTATGTGCCTGTGCGAACCTCATCTGGAAGAGGAAGGATGATGGTTAGTATGGTGAAGTCCAGGGAAAGATGGCGTCTTTTAAAGAGTCTCCTGCACATCAGCAACCAGAAACTAGATAATCTAAACTGTACGCAGCCGTCATTTATATTTTCAGCTGCAGCTGTTAAGGATTTTGCCTCTGACAGACTGTCGGATCTAATCTGCAGATAACACCGCCGTCTTCAAATGAACTTTGATCAAAATAAAAAAGAGCCGTGATTGTGATTTATTCATGACGGCAGCGTTTTATATACCGGAGTCGGGGAGGGTAATGATCAGCTAAATTTAAAAACTTTATAGCGTCCTTCACTCTCCGCCTTTGAAGTCTTCCCCCGCATGACGTCCCAGGCGGAAAAGCCGGTTCTTCGGCTCTGCAATAAACAAGCTCCTTCGGCAGCCGTCAAACCGGACCTAAACTCGTCACGACTAGCTCGCGTGGGAACTCGTTCAGCCGAGGGTGCAGCGGCTTCGTCACTCACCGATGACGGTGGGCTCCAGGTCGACGAAGATGGCTCGGGGAACGTACTTCCCGTTGCCAGTCTCGCTGAAGAAAGTGGTGAAGGACTCGTCGCTCTTTGCTTCGGGTCTTTTGGAGGGCATCTGGCCGTCAGGCTGGATGTTGTGCTCCAGGCAGTAGAGCTCCCAGCACGTGTTGCCCATCTGGACACCAGCCTGGCCGACGTGGATAGAGATACACTCACGCTGCGGAGGGGAAAAACAGACGTTAACATCTTATAGGGACAGAAAAGACGCCAGAAAAGGCGCCAGAAATCATGCGACATGTTCAGGCGTCCTTAGGAGACGGATGTGAGGCTTCATATCAGGCGTCAGCCATCTAAAAAACACACAAGCGGCGGTGATTAGCGGCTGTGGGGGCAAAAGTGCTTCCACACCCTGCTCAAGTATTTCTAGGTCCCTGTAAAAGACGTGGGTGGAGGGGGGGGAGAAGGGGGAGGGGCTTCAACCCTGACGACAGAAACAAGTTTAGTCTCATCGTCTGGGCGTGAAGTTCGGCCCCGGGGCTCTTGAAGAAGGTCCCGTCCCGGCCCCCCCCTTCGGAAGGAGCCACGAGTGGAGAGCAAATAATTGCTAACGTATGAATGTTAAAGCGGTTCGCCGAAATGTTTTGGAATCAAACGTCTGACTGTGAAGTCTGTCGACAGGAGCCG
>CAAKHC010007516.1:13770-33054 GCA_901007825.1 Macroramphosus scolopax | reverse complement strand
GGCGGAAGGATAAGAAAAAGAGCAATTTCAACTCATGTAACAGTGCTGATGTCGCTGCTGTGGTTACTAGGACATCTGTTAAACACCTGCATGGAGAGTTGCACCGTAATAGGATAAGATGTTAACACACAATACAGTTATAGTGTGATATATGTGGTATGTGGCCCTTTTCCAGTTTACTCTCTCCTCTCTCTATAACTGCATCATTTACGATCCAGTGAAGGAAATAACTGTCTGACAAGACAAATCTTCGTGATCTCATCTCAGGGCATTGCACTTGATGGAAAGAACATCCAGATGTGAACAACAGCATGAAGGTCCAATCCGAGCGAGCCCGGTAGGTGTTGCTCGTGATAGGCGAGGCGACGACAGCAGCGGAGTGCCGACGAGGTCGCAGTTTGCCGCGAGGCAACAGAGAAACACGTTTTCACACATGCAACCAAACAGGAAGAACATCTGTAGAGGTGAAAATCACACCACAGATTTCAATGTCAAGGACAACATGACGCAGGAAGACTTTCCATGACTGCAGACAGGAAGTCCATTCATCTCTTCCTACGTCCTTTAGTTCATGCGCCGTATCGCCAAGGTTGGCTCGAGGTTTCTCTCGCCGGTCGGCAAATTCCGCCGTGATTTAATTTCCCCCCTTGGAAACGAGGTAGGGCTTTATGAACCACGCCACCTCTCTTTCTCTCCGCTAAGGATCTGGGCCTGCTGGGTACAATGGGGGTCTTTGTAGAGGAGGAAGTAGAAACCTTTAGTCTGAGGAATGCCAGACATGCGGCTCCAATTCGCTGAGCCCAGAAATGTGATCCAATGCAACAATGGCAGCCGACAGAGGAACGGCACTCAGTGTGTGTGTGTGTGTGTGAGCGGCTTACGGAGAACAAGAAACAGTTCCACAGCTAATCTGTGGGGCAGAACATGTAACCTGCACACAATCTGGGAGGCTCCAACCAAACTCCGTCTCCCTTTATCTGACAATCGTCACGCTCTACAGTCTTTTAAATCGCAGATTCAATAAGTGCCGAACAACAACAACAACAACAAGCATGTTGCCATGAGGTTCCTGAGGACAAACATCCAATGAGATGAGTCCAACACGTGTGTCTCATCGGAGACGGTATTTGTCTTCGCTTTGGGACATTGCGCAACAGAATGTGAATAAACATCAGTGAATTCATGAAGCCGTTTCCTGCAGTTTATCCTGCTGCAAAGGTTTAAACCAAATCTTCTAAGAGCCTGAAATAAGTAGTTGATTGACAGCAGATTAAATTAAGACTGTTTTCATTCATATTTCGGTATTAACAATAAGACAGATACTCTTTCTAGTGCCTCCTAAGAATGATGATCCAGCTCTCCTTATACTTCTGGGTTCATCTATTTTCAGAGACAAACCTCCAGTTAACGTATAGAAGAGCTTCAGGGCCAGATATTTCCCTCATGAGTGAACGGCAAGCAAACCAGATGTACAAGAAGTGTGACTGTTGCCTGAAAGACGTGTAAATAAGCAGCTGTTTGCGAACACAACATCAACTTTACAAGGTGGTAGAATGCAGCGATCGTGTTTACAGCTTCTCAAACACGAGGATCTATTCTGTTGGAGAAGCACTACACACACATCAACCCGGGGCTCTGTGCAAACACATGTTATGAAACACAAATGATGATTCATTGTAGAAATATTAGAGATGCACATTTCTGTCCGGTGACATAAGGACGGGTTGCAGACATGCAGGCAGACTGAAGCGTGAACTGCTTCCTATGCCGGTGAAAGAAGTGCGGAGCATCAAAGGCTGCACCAGCAGACCCCACCCCGAGGCCGGGAAGCAGAGCTAGCACAGACAAGCAAGGCGGGGGGACAAATGGAAGGCAATACAGGCATTTACCTTAATGACCCAAATTACTCCCATCACCCTCCCTTTCAAACACACAGCGAGCTGCTCATTAGGTCTCTCATCACGGCGGAACAAAGACCCCCACGGTGGGAGTAGGTGTGTGTTCGCGAGAGAGGGGGGGGTCGGCCGTTCATGGTGTCTGTCTTCATTTCTGCGTCCTGGTCTTTGTCTGAGTGCATGACGGGGTCAAACACACACACACACACACACACACACACGCACGCAGCCCTCCACAGGATTCCTCTGGAGATAAGGGATCGATTGGATCTGCTATGGCTGATGTGCGTCTGTACAAAGGGACCAGTCGAGCTGCAAGCTGCATCAATCCGTCACTGTATGTGTGTGTGTGTGTGTGTGTTTTGGGTGGGGGTTAGGATTGCAGCAGGGTCTGGCTCCATCCCACATCCCTGATCTAATAGTCCCCCCCCGACACACACACACAAACACACACACACACACCGTTTTACGAAGCAGAAAGAGAAAAATGGCTCCAGGCTGGCGGCCAACACAATGCAATAAAATAAATTCGCACTCTTGGCTTTCATTTCTTCGCTCTTCCCGTTACACATAAACTGTAGGGGCGAAAGAATTTAGAAAATGAGGAGGTCTCTTCTGCCGATGCTCCCTTCGAAGGGAAGAACCGGCTTTTGCTGCTCGACAAAAGATTCGATCTGAATCCGAGCGTCGGTCCTCTCTGTAGTTTTGTGTCTTTTAAGGGAGGAAAAAGTACGTCGCCACATCTGAAATAAGTTACTCGAATATCGCTCAGGAATTCCTCGCCAGAGACGAGCAACAGCTGGCTGGCGGTTTGTCCCCGCCCATCACACACACACACACACATACAGAAAGACACACACACACACACACAAACCACATGCTCGCAACATACGCCGCACTCACGTCTGCCTGCCTGACTGCTGTGCTATTCACTGCTGGGGATTGATGGATGGACGAGTGGGTTTGTTTGCACACACACACACACTGACACACACATGGGGGAGGCAGCAGCTGGTTTTTAACCCTGAAAACAAAGTCCAACCAACAAGCGATAAAAACTCGGGGAACCATGTCGCAAGAGCTGCTAAGAAAACGCAGTTGGCCGCTCATCAAAGTGTGCTGGCCAGATGTATGAATAGGATCTGGATCCAGCCTGTCATTATCTCACTTCCTGTCCGCCTCACTCAGCTTCATGACGTCCAGCGGTTCTGCGCCGCACGTAGCTCGAAACGTTCCCATTTAGGTAAAAGGTGAGCTTCTTAATCTGACAGGGGAGGGGGGAATGTGTCCGGCATCGGGGGCTATGGGGAAGGATTAACCCAGATGATTGAAAAAAATGGGTCACAGATTAATATCATTAAACTAATGCAGGCACGAGTTCGCTGATGAATCGGAGGAAACACCTGACTGGGTGTTTGTTAAGGTCTCCTTAGTTTCACACTTGGCAATATAAGATTTAAACATCCAAGGGGGGGTCGGACACACGTCCAGACATACACCAGCATCCACTCACTGTGACACACAACACAGAGCAGAGAGATGATGGATTACCTGAGGTGTCCCACAGACTCAGCTCGATCCGCTGTGTGTCGATTTCGAAACTGGCCGTGTAGTTTTCAAACACCGTGGGGACGTAGCTCTGCAAGAGATGGTGCATGTTAGAGAGGAAGCCTGCTGGGGGGAAGGGGTCACTCAAAATATGCTTTATAATCACTTTTACAACAACAATTAACAGCCAATTAATGAATAATAACATGTTAACACACTGCATGTCCTCTATTATTACAACATGTGACACATCATCTCCACACACACAGGAGGTCTTCTGGCTGGATGATCATGCTGGTTGCGGGGTCTCACCTCGGGGAAACAGTCCTTGGCGAACACGTGAAGCAGCGCGGTCTTCCCGCACTGGCTGTCCCCCACCACCACTATCTTACACTTCACACTCGGACTGGGATCCATGCCGGATATCAGAGATAGTTTCTGGCACGACCGTCTCTCCTTCATTGATTTCAATCGCGGTCCAATAAAAGGGTCCAATGCTGTGTGTGTCCGTGTGTGTGTGTGTGTGTGTTGGTAGTGTGTGTGTGTGGAGCGTTGGTACAGCCTCTCCGTATGCGTCTCCTCCGGTGTCTCCGCCTGCTCTGGGCCGGTTCAAGCCATTTGCTCGTTCTTATAACTTCGCAGGAGCCAATGGCAGCAGCTCTCCTCCTCCCGCGAGCCGCCACGCGCGCACGCGTGCACACAAACACACACAGACCGGGATGGCGCCCCCGTTCGGTTTGAACTGACCACAATACAATTACATACATACGAATATATTATAAACGAATATATATTTTATGACACGCAACCGCTTTCTGAAATATTAATATTATATGAAGTCATCATATAATTATAATTATTAGTGAAAGATAACTCTTAAACTACACTAAAACAATACGAATTATATTGTAATAAAATATATGGAGGTAAATGAAAAAGGAAGAACGTAGTAAAAAAAAAAAAATTCAAAATAAGATTCAACATTTTTTTTTATTTTTTATTTTGATTTCCAAATTCACGAATCAACCTGTTTATGTTCAGATCAGAGGTCAAAAGGTTTCTCCTAGACAAGAGCACAATAAAAGACTCACTCCTGTAGCTCACACAGACAAGTTTGATCCCACGATGGAACATTATTTCTTTAGATTCTTTAAGACAACGAGCCTTCCAGCTGCTTATTAGTTGAACCATCAGAGCAGGTATTGACCGACTCACCTCTATACAGCTCTTTTGCCTTCCAGAGATCCACGTTTGAACTCTCCGAACCTCGTACAAGACTCTGCTCATGTCTTAGGGGGCAGCTTTGATAGTTTCCAGTGAGGATTCCCTCATTATCTCTGAATAATACATGGACCTTCTGTGGCACACGCAGACAACAGTTTATAGAGAAAACACATTTCCTAATATCGAGATCCTTTTTGAGAAGAGTGAAGCTGGGAACAAATTTCCCAGCGGAACTGTTAATGCGACACATCTTCTGTGTGTGAACAGGCTCCGTTCGAGGCCTCATCTCACCGCCTTCAGGCTACGTCCCCAACACAGAACTGGGAAAGCAGCAGTGTTCTGCACCGGGTCTCCCCTCTGTGACAGTGATTGGACTCTTGGTGTTGCTGGCAGCTCTTTTTTGTTCCTCTTACAGTGAGACAGCTCCACCCTCCAGGCTGTGTGGTAGGAGTCCCGTCTGTTGTGTGGGAGCCTCCAGGACATAACGCTGCCAGGAGAGGAGGGACGGGGGGATTCTACACTATAGCTCTGCTGCTTGGCTGCCGTCCCTCCACCATATGCATTTGACCTCATTCAAATTCTGGCCAATGCCAGAGCTTCAAATACCTGGGTGATCGTGTCGTTCGCTCGCCCTGATCTTAACAATTCACCGAATAAATCCGCTCTAACGAGGATGAATGCAACAAAAGCAGAGCAGGCAGAGCAGTTATGTTTAACGGAGGTGAGCTCCTCAAGTTGTATCCAGGCTGGCTGCCTGTGTGTGTGTGCAGCACTCTGCTGTGCAGCCTGCAGCGTTGCCAGTCTCGCTTGGGCGCAGCCACACATTTGGACCAAAGCGAGGCTGTGCAGATTGGCTTCATGCAGGAAGGAGCATCCATTTATATCTGAGATACCACCAGTCTGCCATGTTTAAGGCATTTAGGATTTAAACTGAATGCATTAATACACTATCTGAACCTGTCTGGTCCCACAATGCCTTGCAGCGAGCTATAAACATGCCTAATAGTAGAAGGATGAGGCTAAACCAAACATGTCTTGCATTGCATTCTGGTCTGTTGAGTCTGTTCAGTCACCAAACATGACAACTACAACGTGATTCATATTCTATATAAGGGGAATGAATAACACACTGGAGCCAGATGGACGTACAGTTGATAAACTGGGTCTTTATATTAATGGATTTGGCAGTAGTACAGTCGCTCCGCACGCGTCCCAGAATAGAAATGAGGGTACCACCTGTTTCTGCTCACATGGGGCCGCCATCATGTCCATCCTGGACATTTCCTTGAGGACATCAGGCATTTTTTTTAAAAGCAAAGTACAATAATCTCTCTGGATTGTGGGGTTAAGGAAACACTGAGCGCCGCATCATCAGTAATTCAGAGATGATCTTCAGGTATCCTTGACTGGAGCGTCGATACACTCATACGTGTCTCCTCGGGGACTTCGAGCATCACGTACAGTATAACAACACACAGCTTGGAGAGTGGAGAATATGTTTAAACTTACAATAACAGAAGAGGCACTTGTTTAGAATCAATTAATTCACTGTATAAAACCTTCAGTGGACGTCCTGTGTGGAAAAGGATGACAGAATTTCCTTTATGCTTTATTACACATGTAGGTCAGGAAGTCTACGCCGGAGCGGTTTTAAAGGATTTCAGCATCACTGTGTTGGAATGTTGGAAAACCGGATTTTTTAAAGGTGTAAATCAACGGTGCAGCAACGGTGTAGTTTCCAATGATGATCTAATATCTGTGTGTGTTTTTAGAGAGCGAGGATCCCTGCGATATCCGGCACAGTTCAGATCTGGGTTACGCACCGGTGCACATGATTCTCCCCGTTTTCTGAGAGGCTCTGAAGTTGCAGAGATTTGCCGCATTGCTGCAATGATTTTTCCCGGAAAACGTTGGGCAATCACAGCTTTTGGAAATGACTGATAAGAGGGGAGTTCGTCACACAGGAGGTCGGTTAAGCAACAAATAATCGGAGCCAGGTCGAAAAGTGGTTTTTCCGCCAGCGGGCCTGCAGAGCTGGAGGTGTGTGACGAGTCTAGGTCACTGGGTCTCTCTGCCTCCGCCCTGACAGCACGCTGCCCCACAGTTATCTCTGTCGACGTGCATTCAATCAGCAGCGCGCTGACATTTACTGCCGGGGCAGACGCAGCACACATTCGCTCGGTTCAGTTTGCGAGGGGTTTCCTCGATGGTTAGTCACCACGACTGGAAGATTAAGGGCAGATTCAGACTGTAGTGCATCTTTTTTACTGCTGTCTGGCCTCGACTTATACAAAGAAAGAGGTCCTGTCTTCTCGGGGTCCCCAGATGTTGTCCTCTGTCAGCATCAGGCCTCTTAGACGAGACTAAAGATAAAAAGTCACGAAACCTTCTCAGCTTTGCTTTTTATGTATGAGGCTCTGAAAAAAGTTCCAGTTCCTAAAGTTACACTGAGCTGAGCATCGTCGTGTCCGCCGGGATTTCAGGGAAAGTGAAATTGAAATCCTTGATGATGCGAGATGGAAACTTTCTGTGTTTCTGTGTTGAAATCCGTCTCCGTTAATCTGTATGAGCAACTTATCCAGGGTCAGTTCATTGTTTAAGCTTTACCAGAGAGCTGCATGAGTCAGCTATTACATGGGAATGACATCAGTTTAAAAACTAGCACCAGAGCTGGGACGTCTCACCGGGGCAGGTCCGACCGTCCTGCACTCCGAGGTTTGTCCTGCACGGATCCACCGACTGATGAATCCTAATCATCTCCCTCCTCCTACCTAACACATGACATTTTCTTTTAATGAGCCATTAGCTTAATATCCTCCGCTGGATGTGGCGTAGGGCGGTGAGGTCACGGCGGCGCACACACTCAGGGGGGAAAGGCGGTGACGCATTCGGATACAGTAAGTCTGTCGGTTGCCTCCCATCAGTCGTTAGCTCCACTCAGGCATGGACGCACACACTGATGCAGCGAGGCACCGCGAATGTGTGTGTGTTTTAATAGATTGAAGGATGAATCATTTCAGGGTTGACCTGATTCTTCAGGGAAGTTTCAGCATGTGTGTGTGTGGTCCTGTTTGCATGTTTGGGGGTTTAATGGCGCATGAAATTATGGCTTCATTAGCATCTCCTCAAGATAAACCACATGGCGGCACAATAATCATATCTGTCAGTTACACGCCGGGAACAAAGGATGTTTGGGATTCTATCTGCTGCACGACAACGGTGAAAAGATCATCAAAACCCTTCTGTGTCTCTGTTTAATTCTACCTGATAAAGACACAAAGAACGTCCGAATCCTGCACACGTCGGCGTCCTTGCTTAACGACAGGCGGATCTCGATAGGTCAACAGGTCAGGGAGCTGAATCAACCCTGTGACGTGGAAGTAGAGCTGCATTGGAACTGATGGCATCTTCCCATCTGGGATCCAAACCAACGCCTGCTGCAGCTCCTCCTCATCCTCGACAACGCGCGGCCGCTGTTCTTCGTTTTGTTTTTACGACGGCCTCGCAGACCCACCGCAGCCTCGCCGTGTGATGTGTGAGGTGGGGATGAGGCTGACAGCTGGAAACAGCCCCCGGTGTCATCTGGCTGTTTATCACAGTAATGAAAAATGAGAAGCTCCATATGCGGGGAGATGGTTTTAATGTCGGGGACTGAAAGTCGCCCTCAGATCTCATTCACACAAGAGGCGAAGACGGGGAAGGAGCCCGGCGCTGCTGCCGGAGTCAGTCAGCTCTCACTGACTGATGTTGGTGTTGACGTGATCAGGTGATATGATGCCCTGCGGCGGCGGCGGTGGACGTCCTCATGAGAGATGATTGTGGGCTTCTTATTCTCCATCTATCGCAGCTAATACAATAATACACACTGGAGACAGTCGGCTCCAAACAAAGGTTTATTACTCTGCCGGCTGGAATCATTTAACCACTTTATGATCCAATTTAAGATCTCGGTGTTTTTCTACTGCGACCAGAAACAAAACATCAGATTTAGCAGCGGATCGGCCGTCCGTCTGTCCTCCACATGAGGTTTCTGGATTAGTTTGACATTTTAAGACGGCCTACAGTGAATATGATGCTACAGCCATCAGGCAGTTAGCTTAGCATAAGTTAGCAGTTAGCTTAGCATAAGCCTGGGACCAATTTAGACACGATCCAACTACCAAACCTTTCTGGAACTCGATGGAAAACAAATCCTGCACAATAAAGTCTGCTTTCTCCCTCCTATAATACAGAACTTAATCCAAAGTCGCCGGGCGAGTCGCTGAGTTAAAAGATAATCAAATAAAAAGCTTTATTGTCGATTGACGCATCACTTTTCCCTCAACAAAGATTATTTTCGCTGCTGCATCCTCCGGTAAGCAAACCTTCACCTTGTTGTTGAATCGGTGGAAGTCAGCTGTGTCCAATTGAGCAAACATTTCAATATGAATCAAACACTTTGGAGAAGGCCGTCACATCCACAGTGAAATCACCTCTCAGACATTCATCCAACCAGCCGATCCGTCAGTCATTAATTCGATTAAAACGAGTTTTCAATGCAACATAATTTGTAATTCACAGCAGTTCGGGTGTCTGATGATGACAATGAATGAGTTGGTGCATCCACCCACACAGAAGACACCTTCGGATGTCGTCTGAGGGTCGACACCTCCGTCCGTCCTCAATGCGTCTGATGACATCACGATCAGGACGCCAGGTCTGAACAAGGTAGCGCAAGGCAGGTTTGTCAACATCACAGGGATGTTCAAACGATCTCCGCTGCTCCGCCCGATTCACTAACGCCAAATCGTTTCACTGCACCAAGCTGATGGAGGTGCATGGGGGGTTGGGAGGGGGGGGAGGGGGTGCAGGAGAGGATATAACTGTGTCAGCATCTGTGAACACACATTTCTTTGCAGGAATGACAATCCTGCATGCATATGTGAATATTTAATGTCCCAACAAGGCGGTATGGACGTGTCCTAACCGTCAGGATCTCCCAGACGAGGATGCACCGCTGACCCCCACAGCAGCAGGGGGGAGGGGTGGGGGAGGGGGGGGGGGATCTAATGTGCAACCAGCTGCTTCTGTTGGGGCTTCCTGAGAATCTACTCGAAGCAAGTGTGTTCTTTCATACCAGCCTGTCTTTGATTTGTCTCAGGCCTGTCTCCTGCTGTGAGGGGGGGGCCGAGTGAAGGTGAGACCAGAGGTGTCTGAAGTGTATTTAAAGACGTAGAAAAGGTATTTAAGTGCACGTGTAACAGCGTCGTACAGAGAGATAATTGTTTTAATGACGTTATGTGTCCCTGGAGATTAATAAGACTGTTTATGCAGAGACAAAAGCATCGGGTTGCATAACGGCGTGTGTGCATGTGTGAGACGTTACACTGCACGGTGTGTGAGAGACAGTTACATTCAATTGGCTCACAGCTCCAATACAAACAAGTCCTACACCTGCACAGAGTTGCTAGAAGTGAATGTGAACTTGAGCAAGCCGGGTGCAAACAAACACGGCCGAGCGGAGACGTGCCTCGTCCTGCAGAGGTGTTTGGGTGCACGGAGAAAGTGCAATAATGTAATACATGAGGAGGCCGCCTGCATTAACAAAGAGGAATTCCTTGTAAAAAAAAGGGGCGATATCACACAGAGTACATGTGACACATTCGCACATGCTGCAGAGTTGGTGGGCCGATGGTGTGGCTAACAGGGGGAAATGTCACTTGTCTCTGCCGTTCTCCGTCTGCCTCCACTTATAAAACTCCCATAAAAACCAATAATGTTGTGCAGATGTCGACATTTCGCCCGTGAGCTAACAATACGGCAGGCGCGGTATGACGGGAATGTCTTTGATCAGGGCTTTATGAAGGTAGTCGGACTCTTTGATGATTCTGCTGACATTTCCAGGAGACTTTAAAGACTTTAAGTCTGGCTAATCAAACCAGCGTGCAGCAGGTAGCGCCTCTGCGGCTAACCTCCCTGTGGCTAACCTCCCTGGGTATGAGGAGACACTGTCTTTTGGAGGAAGGAAAGGATGCTAACAATCCCATCTCAGTCATTCATGTACAGACAGCTACTTGGATTCACTCTGCACTCTATATTTCTATTATAATTCACAGAATACATCCGATGTTCTGGTTTTATTTACAGCAACCTGTCTGCATGTTAGTTTAACTCATTTGTTTGCTCTCCTGTGTTCCCAACATTTCTATCAGAGGCGGCGTCATTCATCTTCACCGCCTGTTGGTTTCCTGATGCTGCCAGAATACAGATGCTCATCCGCACACCTGCACACACACACACATGCTGTCAGCTTCTCCGGGCTCCGTCTGTCTCTCTGTGACATTTAGTTCAGACCAACCTAAACAGTCACACGACCTTGGTTTTGATTCGAACAGGGATTCTGCTATCAGTGTAATTATTTCCACCGCCGAGGGGAGACGATGTTTTCTATCGCGCCTGATTTTCATATTAACCTGCCAGATTGTATATTTCCCAGCTTCAGCCTCCTCTGTCTCTCGTATCCGGGGGGGTCCACATGTGGCGGCCGTGTGCTGAGGTTTAACAGGCAATCACGTTTCCTTCTTCACACCCCACTAACCGCCAGCTTTTTGAAAGCGGTCAGAGGAGACACTGATAATTATAGCGACGCTTCCTGCACTGGCTCGGAAGTGAGATTTCCACAGACGAGGAACTGTGATGGAAGAAATAAAAGAAGAAGAAGAAGCTGATTTGCAGCACAACTCAGTTAACAAGATAAACAAAAGTTTATCCAGATTCCAGCTATTAACTTGTTTTGTAAAATGCTGTTATTACCCAGAGGGGTGAAAGTTTAATAAGCGAGGTGGGAAACATCAGCCCAGCATCTGGATGTGAACACACTGACTGACAGTGTGTAAATGACTGCAGTGGACAGGCAGGTACACACTGCGGGGTAATGAGGCGCAGGTCTGCAGAGATGAAGGGTCACATGACTGGCACAGGCTGGAAGCGAGCTGGAGGCAACTGGCGATGGGTGAAATGATGGTGTCCACAGAGAACAAAGGGACAAAGGAGGAGGAGGAGGAGGAGGAAGGGGAGACAGGCGAAGGAGCCAAATGCTGCACAAATATTCTCTTCTAAAACCATCACATCCACACAGAAGGATGATCAGGAATCTATAATACTATTTAGTTTCACAACACACTGAGTAGAACCACATTAAGGCTTCAGTTGACTGGGATCACTGGAACGCTGCAAATCAGAGGACGTCCATGATACACAGGAGTCATTAGTCACACATGAGTCAAGTAGAAGAAAGTCAAGAGGACTTGGCCTGTTGACATTGTCACGTGTTACGGAGCCAATTAAACACCAGTAATTCTTAATCCACCGCTGACACACAAAAACGACTTTTCCTGGTCTGTTGCCTCCAACTCTTTAATACCCGTGTAACATTTAGACAAGGCGGCGGCGGGGAAACATCACAACCCCCTTCACCTCCCGTCCCCCCGGCAGGGTGTGTATGTAAAGATGACCGACACACACACACACACACACACACCGCCTGGAGAACTCTATCCATCAGCAGCACCTCCCTGCAGAAGAGAGAAATGATGCGGAGGACCTGCATGATGTATGTGCCTGAACGTGGCCACGTCACATGAGCGCACACTCGGATAGGAAACAATAGGTGGTCCCATCACAGGTTTGATCCCCGGTGATGGAACGTCCTTGAGAACGACGCTTCCTCCGGCCTGCTGTTATTTTTGACCTCTGTAATGAAAGTCACGCATGCGTAATGCATTAAAAAAAAAAAGCAATTACCCAATTACACTTGATGTATAATGAGGAGAAAGAATACGAGGGGATGTGAGGACCAGGACTGCTTTCTGCTTGTTGACCCTCGCCACAATAACCCCAGCCCCCCCCCAATCACAGCTAATGTGAGCGATCAAAGGGGCAGCAGAGAGGTTTGGGTGTTAAGAAGTGGCACTCTGCTCGTCTTTGATAAAGGGTTATTCCGCTAAAAAAAAAGTAACTCCACTCTCCTCCTCCATGTTTTCACTGCATTCGAGAGCCTCCCCTAACGACTGCAGCTCGGCAACCTCCTCCAATACGTTCCTATGGTAACAAGTCAGAGTTGTGTGTCTGGGAGATGATTGTCTGTGTTTGTGTGTTCATTATGGCAGTGGGGCTTATTTTTACATAATGAATCAATTACAGAGGCTGCGGAGCTCATTTGAATAATCGCTTATAGAAGAAAAAAAAAGGGGGGGGCAGTGTGTTTCCACTACACACAATTGTCTGAGTGTCTTCACACATCACATGCAGATCAGTCTCTCTTTGGGAAAGGTGCATCACTCTGTGTGTGTGTGTGTGTGTGTGTGTGGGGGGGGGGGAGTGTATTATGGGACGTCCAACTGACATCATTTGCCTGCCAGGCTGCACCCTGCTTGCCAAACGCAGCCTTCTAATTGTCCTGCTGAGCTGCGGGGCAGCGACGGTGTCTTTATTTTGAACTGATGCCTTGAGGAGGATGTGTCACACCGCCCCCTAGTGTTCAACACAGATAACAGCAGCACTGGGATTAATTAACATCACAATTAAATACAGATTGTTCAGGACAAACATTAAAAGTACATTTTGCTTATAACTGTGACGGCAGAAATATAATTTGAGATGATTTATGTTGAAATAACAGTTAAGGAAATAAGAATTGTACTTTGGCAATGTTTTAGCTTATCATTTAGACATTTTTAAACGTTTATGTTTTGTAAAGTCCCCTTTTAATTATTTGATTATACTCCCTTTGTAAAATTCCATTTACAAATTTAAAAGCATTCTTTACCATGCAAAATATCTGCAGATTTCTGACCTTTGACCTGAAGGCTGCTGCAGTCTTCCTGGTTAAATGACTCCAAATCAACGCAGCTTTCTAAAGTGCTTACACGCTTCCAGAAGCAGCGAGTCAAGGTAAAGTGCCTGCATGTTGCTTGTGCACCTTAAACTAATATATATATTGCTAAATGAAATGTTTGGAAACACTTAGCAGCCTGGCACAAGCTTATAGACTGAAATAAGAATAAGTGATTACAAGAGACAGGTTGGCATCTTTCAGTGTTGCTTTTAATTAGGAGTTCATCTTTTGTAATTAAAATATGAGAAGGGAAAATTAAGACACTTAACGACCTGCTGTGTAAAAGCCTGATCCTTAATCCATGCGTAACCACGGCAACACAAAGAATAAAAGGGAAGCTTCAATGTAAAAACAAAGAAAAGCATCACAGCAGTGTTTTGTTTTCGTCGGTGCACTAATCATTCTGGTTTCTGGATTAATGGAGGAACATATATCACATGTACAGAACACTGTTGTAATGTAGCCCTTAAAATGAACCAAGAAATATCAGACACAAACTGGTTTTTAAGGGCAAACACATGGAACAACTGCACCACCTTGTGGTCAGTAACAGGAGGTGCATCTCTTAGGGGTACTGATATGGATCTTTCTGTAGAGAAAGTCTTTCCTTCACTCCCATGTAGAAGAGGTAACTAGTTCGTGAAGGACCGATGACTTTAATGCAACGATCCCCGAACATGTAAAGAACATCATCATAGATGGAATTCATGTCATCACAGATCTGAACCAGTTTCTTTTTCTCAGGCTGCTCGCCCTCATCGAAGTGGATCCAGTGAACTCTTAAAGACGGCTGCCAATACTCCACCAGACCTTCGAGGAGATCCAAACTCAGCTGGATCCTGGTGGCCGTCTTTGAGGTTTGTTTGCTGCTCCACAATATCTGGGTGAGTTCTGCGTCGTCATCGCACTCGACGGACGCATCGAGACATCTGAAGCAGCTGTCCAACTTATCACTATTGAATTTTTGTATGTATCTGAACGTGTCTGAGTCGACCCAGATGCACTCATCTTTCTGTTCCTCTGGGCGTGCTGCTGACAGCTGTTCTGCACCCTCGGTGTCCGTCACAGACGATGGGGAGACATCTTTAAATCCGGTCTGGCCGAGGTTAGCGGCTGCAGTTGAGCTGCCCTGATCTGAATCCCTCAGATAGTCAGTACTGTAGACAGACCTGAAATGATCCTTTGGTTTAGTCCCAGTTGCTGAAATTCTCTCTTGTCCGCTGTGTTTGTGCGAAACATCGTCTAGTCCCGGTTGATTTGTTGATATTTCCTCTGCAGGCGGTCGGTCCAGGCCTAATGAGAATGATGTAGTCTCTCCGTTGATCTCTGACTTTCCAAACACCTGTCTAGTGTCGGCCTTAGCTTCTTGCGTGAACTTATCCTCTGTGGCACTTTGTGAAGATCCTATTTTGTCCAGAGCCTTTACACATGAGGGACGACCTGCAAGCAAACTCTCATACGAAACTGTTTGTGGAGAGCTTGCAGGTTCTGCATATGAGCTTTGCTGTTCAGTTGCTTCACCTGCAGTCTGCTGTGGTGTTGATAACTCAGCTGATCCCTGATTACCTTTCCTGCAGCTCACAGAGCCAAACTCACGATGCGATATCGCCCTCGAATTAGGAGGTTGTTGTTGTTGGAGGGTTTCATTTTGAGCCTGGACTGTGGATGGAAGCTGACCTGCCCGGCAGATGAGGTCTTCTCTCAGAGCCTGGACGGCAGAGAAAGGCCCCTCAATGGTGGCTTGCCTCTGCTGAGGCAAAGGCTGGAAACGTACTGACCTGTGAGCTGATCGTAGATGCTGAATCAGTGTTGCTTGCTCGCTTCCAAACATGGAGAGATCGACTGTTGTGCTTGAGACATAAAAAAACACCTGCAACACAACAACAGTTGAATGTGCATCTGTTGAAAAATGTTGTTCTGGTATGATGAGAGAGGAACTAATACAGTTGATGTAGCATTTTAACATTAAGGTATGACACACAACTACTGGCACATGGACACACTTACATCTCTGGTGAAGGGGAACACAGTGAGAGGATAGTCTTGAGTAAACATGCGGTCCGTCATGATCTGCTCCTCCTGACGCAGCACCCTCTCTGCATCTGCCAAGAGTTTGTACACTATTTACTCTTTATCCATTTAAACATTACATTGCTATGTTTAATTCATTTCTACCCACAAGACTGTTAATGTCTCTTTAAGAGGAAGAACGAAGCCAATCTCAGATTATGGCTTGCATGTGTCAATGCATGACAAATAACACCTGATGTGATCAAATGTCCAGATCTCCCCGTAGCACACTCTATACGTGGTTCCCATGGGAACCATAATTTATTCCTATGGGAACCAATTATAGCGTGGAACAGGATATACGTTGAACAATTACGTACGTATTTTGTGAATGACAAATGGGGGTGGGTCGGTGTGTTATGGGGGTTTAGGCCCCTCCACACACCCCCAACCTTCATGGCTGCGGCCTTTGGGCAACCGGAAGTTGCACCTGAGTATAATCAGACTTATTTCCGTCTGCAAAATTCAAATATAGACCACGTGAGGCTCGAACCAGTGGAGGAACTTAAAATCCACCAGTTTCCAAATGGAGTTCCGCGTGTTTAACACAAACACTTAAACATTGTTCACTTACCAGGTTTTGGTGAGAAACATTGAACACGCACACTAAACACCGTGATAACAATTCAGCTACGACCTGTTTATTTACCGTTAGCTTCGTAAAACGTTACGAAGGCGACTCCGTCCATGTCGTTGGGATACCGGACCTCCTCCACGTCTCCTCCGTGACTCCTCCTGCGGGTTTGGAAGTGAATCGTCAGCTTGTCTCGCATCCAGTCTGCGGGAAGCACGTCGGGCACACCGGACACCACCACCGTCCGCTTCTCCTGGCTGTTACCCTCCATGACACCAGCTAACATGAGAGCTAGCAAACACTCGTCTAGTTCCCCAAACAGTTTCACTTTCACTGCCTCATGGCTGGTTGTAGTAATCGCTTCCGTCCACTAGGCGTCGCTGTCCCTTCACATTCCGACCAATAAGGCCACTTCAAATGTATGCAGATAGAAATTAGAGCAAACATCTCCTCTGTGCCCAGAAGGCAGAGATACAAATCATCATGGCAACATCTTCCAAAGAGTTGCCTCATTTACACACACAGTAGCTCCGAGGAGACATTTCAACAGACCCTCGATTCGCTAAAAACAAAAAGAAAAAAAGTCAACATGTGTGGTGCAAACATTTATTGGAATCCAAAAACAACAAGAACAAAAAAGGACAAAAAGAAAGCCACGCCAGACGTTAAAAACCCCTCTCGTGATACACACAAACAGAAATCCAGAACAAAACAAGCCAAGAACAGCGGCTATCAGGATTGTGCATATAAACATTTTAATTAAATATAAAAGAAAGCGGCCTGGTCGAGTGCAACAAACAGGTATGGGGGGGTATTAATATAAGAAAATCCAGGCCCTGTCCAATACCAATCAAATCTCGTTCATCACTTCAGTGCAAACGCAACATTCACTGTGGACGACAAATAAATCAGGTAGTGTATCTATTATTCAATATTTATTACTGTATGGGCTCACATTGTACAAGTGTTGCTGTGTGTTACTGTTTGGGGAGAAGGAAGCCGAACATGACGGAAATATGTAGCTGCTCAGTTTTTATGTCAGTCAGTGCCTGGGATCAAGCAGCTCAATCAATAATTGATGAAGGTAAAATAGAATAAAACACACTTTTTGCTTTGTTATGAATTTAAATGTCACTTTCTAAACGTCTAAATTTCAAATGTGAGAACAAACACATTCTTAAACCAGAAACAAGGAGATCCTGTGTGTGTGTTGCTGTCACACCGGGCTATTAAAAAAAAGAGAGGAGATGCCGACATGTTGTTTTTTTTGGCAGATAAATCCCAAATCTCCCAGAACATTTTTAACTTTTTAACAGACTTTAAGAACAAAGGGGTCTCCTGTTGAGCTCAGCAGCCGCGGAAGAATTTTTATAAACAAAACCGAAACAGCTCGCGGTGCTCAGATTCCACCCTGCAGACCTGTGGCCAGGAAAAAAAAAAAGGATACAAGTAAAGTAGAACAAGTGAAAATTCAACTGAGTCTGGGACGTGAGCCGAGACAGTCCAGACTGAGGCAGCAGAGGCAGGTGGTTGGATGTGCATTCGTGTGGCGCTCCTGAAACGCACCAAGAACTTAGCAGCTATGAGCTGGCATTGTCTGAGTCACACAGCTCCCCTTTGTGTCTGGTACTAGTTCGGGGTTTGAAGGTTGGCCGGGGGGATGCTGCGGTGGAGCGCTGTGTTCTGGGAAGCGTATCTGGAGGGAAGCATGGCAAAGATAGAGAATGATGAGGCCAGGTCTCTGCTGGGAGTGTCTCTGGTCGTGTTGCGCAACCAGGGCTGATGGTCCGGCCGCCGCTGGATCGATTCCCCTCCTCTGCAGAACTCTGGCAGGAGGCGGTGCGAGTCTGTACATCTGATCCCCTCCAGAGGACCTGTCACTTCCAGGACGTGACTGCTCACTGCAGACAAACAGACACCAGTGTAAGCAACGGAGCCAGTAAATAAAACAACTGTCATTGGTGAAGAGAAAAATCAGACCTGCACCATTGGGAGGCTTCGATAACACTGCTGCTGTCAGCTCTAACAGCCTGAAGGTGGGAGGATGTCAGAGCGGTCGCAGAATGCAAACACTATTATTCTCTCGATTGGTTAAAGTTAAAAAATCTGGCTGCTTTTCTAAGTTCCAGAAAACTTTTTTTTCCAGCCAGCGATACACCACACGCGGCTCACTGGGCTGCTGGGGAGCTACCCCCTTGTTGATTGTACGGGGGAGATTGTTGACAGGAGTGCCTGAATAATGCAAAAAAAAAAAAAACATCTTTGCGAGTGCAAAAAAAAAATCTGACGCGATGTTTGAAATAATCAGCACATTTCATCCCGGGGGGGGGCTGCAGGTTCCACTGCCAGGTGTGAATTCTGCCCTGTCTGTAATTTATTCTGCTTACGCTCACAAGCAGATGCTTTTCCCTCCGCTGTGTGTGTGTGCAAGCATATTTTGACACAATGAAAATGTGATTTTATATCAGTTAATCTGCTAAATAGACTACACAAGCAGCTGGACCTGTGTGATGGATCTTAATGAGTTTACTGAGCGACATGTGAAACCGGAGGATTCACTCGGGGGGGTGCGTGCTCTCGCAAACAGCTCGCTTTACTGCCTTTAAAAACCCGGTGCTTCTTTCTTACAGGGGAAGTGAAATCTCAGGCGGAACCTCTGATAAACTGCGCTGTTATTAACTCGAGGTCCACTAAACTCGAGCCTCCCTCTGGACTTCCTATTACCTGCTTCACCTACACTGAGATCTGAAGATAGGGGTTTTCTGCTGGCCTTCCTCCCGTGACTGCTACGCCAAACCCCCAGTGGACCCTGCGGAGAGAGAGAGGACGAGTGTGAGGTTACTGAGGAACGCAGAAGGGTTTTTTAATCTTGATCTGATGTGTAATAGAACTGATTGATATTTATATTAATACACTTAATCCCAGTGTGTGTGTGTGTGTGTGTGTGTGTATGTGTGTGTGTTTGTGTGTGTGTGTGTCGGACCTGGTGTTTGGCCATCATGTGGGCAGTGTGGATGAGCGGAGGTCTGATGGAGGGTTTGTACTGCAGAGGCTGGCCCAGTAGAGAGTAGTGTGCTTCACCTACATCAAAGTAAAAA
>CAAKHC010007516.1:0-10612 GCA_901007825.1 Macroramphosus scolopax | reverse complement strand
GGGGGGGGGGGGGGGGGGGGGGGGGGCATACCTGCATACTGCTGGCCTGGGTGCTGCTGGGAGACACAGGGGGACGAACTCTGAGGAAACGGCAGCTGCTCCATCATTTGAGCGGGCAGGAAACTCACGGTCGAACTGTGAATGAACACACACACACACACACACACACACACACACACGGTGAGACGAAGTGTTTTATAAGATCTGAATCTATAGAATTGGACAATGCAGAGCCGGAACACCCGGACAAAACGCATCTGATGTGACGATCACACACAAAGCGGACGTTATCAGGAAACATTCACCTTCCCCGATAACCTGCTTTTGTCATTCGTCCCTTTAGGTGGATTTTTTGAGCTTCGCTGCGCCGACTGATGTTCGTGCAGATTCACATTCATCTTGTTGAACAGAGGATCAAAGGTGTGTTGTGACCTCAAACGTCTGGGACCGATCGTGTTGCAGAGTTGCAACCACAGGACAGCCTCAGAATGAAGTCAGACATCTTGTGTCCGGCAGCTGAACTTTTCAAATTAAAAATATTTGCATATTCATCATTTCTGGTATTTTTCTTGAGGAAGTCTTTTTATGGATTTTAACACTTTGATTGAACTTTCTTGGTATTCGTTTATTTATCTCGCGTATATGTGCGGAGGAGAAGCTCTCGGTGTTGCAGCTGGGGGTATTAAATTTGAAATTTAAGTCTCTGTAAAGTAGGCGCTCTGCTCGGTAAGCAAGCCGCCTGCTGGGACTCGTCGTGTGCAGCTGGTGAAAAGTAGGCTGCAGGTGGACGGGCAGTCCCTCGTGGGAGAAGCCGGAGCCGCTCGCCGCATAAATCATCTCCACGCTGACTGCCCTACTAAGGCAGCCTCATTTTCCAGCTGGGACAATGAGAACGTGACCTCTGCTGGCATGTGTGTGCATCTTTGCATTGTTCTCTCGCAGGTGACGCCTGCGTACACGTCTCATGTCGGGTGTTTTTTTATGTTTGCTGCACAATCCCACTGGTGCAACACTCACCAGTACCCAGATTGATTGGGTCCATGGAGGTAGAAACTAATTACATGTTTTGCTTTCTGTGAACCAATTCTATCAATCTGCTATAATGAGAGAGAGAGAGAGAGAGAGAGAGAGAGAGAGGGAGAGAGAGGGAGTCGGGCGCCTCTCCACACCAGCAGAGTGATGGAAGAAAATGACTAAAGCTCTTCGAGAGGGCCTCCGAGTCGACATTCATCAGCGATACAAAGACCCAGTTCACTTAAAGAATTGAGGTAATAACATCATTTCTTTCCCCCCCACAGTGAACAAAGATGACCTTGGCTCAGAGGTGCTTCGGGGATTCACTCGTCAGGCCCGTTAGGTCTAAAAATACGGGGCACCTTCAGGAGTGAGAAACAGCGTCAAGTACCTGCAAATAGGTTTCTGGGACGAGCTGCTGCGGCTTTTCTGAACCTGATTAACTTTGACTATTAGAAGCGGTCGTTACAGAGGGATGGACGTAAATCAATAAGACAGAGCTGCATCCTAGAATGTAACAAGAAGTAAGACGAATCACCATCATAAACATCTGGATTCAAATATATGATAAAGTGCATGAAGCTTTGCATTAAACAAAAAGCTTAAATAAAGGAGAAATCATTGAAAGAAGTTCTTGTTTTATTGTCTGCTGCGTTTGTGGGCCAGTTTATTAGAAAAACACGTGTTCAACACCGGCGCTCGTCAACATGATGGTACCTCATGGTGGTGTGTTGGTTCGGGGGGAGCAGGCCGTAGCAGGGCTGCATGCCAGCGACGGCCACGGCCCCCTGGCCCGGCGGGTACGACACAAACACCGGCTGCTGGTGCGTCTGCTGCGGCACAGAGACCTGCTGTAGCCGGGGAAGAAGCAGGCGGAATGGAAATCAATAGAACAAGAAAACAGACGATTAGATTCATTGGAAAATTCCAGCATGTTTAGGCAATCATCCCTGAACAGTCTGTGCAGTGATCTATGGACTGCAGAAGCTCTTAACATCATACAAAGTGATTTTCTCACACACGGTGCTCTGCCAAGATCTACATTCCTCTGTCGGACATTTCAAATTCAGCTCATAGCACCGTGTTATAAGCCAACACTGGTATTTTCCATTAATAATCAAGTGCATGCTCTTATTTTGTGAAGCTCTCTTCCTGAGCCTCCTTGGAGAGAAACAATATTAAAGAAAAGCCATTTCCAATAATGACAAAGTGAACTGAAGGCTCTGTTTCATTATTGGACTTGTAAGGTTGATCGATTTGACGTCACGTCTCCAGAATACCTGATAAGACTGCATTGGGGAGTACTGGAGCATCATGCCTTGAATCTGGTTGCCCATATTGCTTTGCTGGTTGCCAGTGAGGGGGAGGTTGGGTGCTGGCTGCACGCCCACTACGGTCTGGTAACTGGACGCTGGGTTCGGCATCATGGCTTGGTGAACTGAGGCGAAATGAAGAAGAAGAAAAAAAAAAAAAAAAAAAAGGCTGTGAGCAAATGAAAAGAGACTCCTGATGAGAACACGGCGATAACGGAACACAAAAAAAAGACAATTACAGTTCGGGATTCATACGGAGAGAAAAAAAACTTTGACGGAAGTCTTTGTTATCAAGATTCCACTGGAAAATGGATTCTATTGATTTTAATGGGATTTTTTTTTTCTTGTTAAAACAATCAAAAGGAAGAAATCTTCAGGCGCGTCGGCGAGGGAACAATGGAGCGAGGGGAGGATTGAACGATTGTGGAAGTCGGGGCTCCGCTCGGGGGACGTGAGCTGTTCCAGTCAGCCGGGTTCGAGGCACTTGGGAGAAATGAGAAAGTCGATATATTTGATTTTGCCTGTGGTGGCCTGGAACTGCAACCCGAGCGGCCACGCTGCTCCGCTCGGGTCGGAGAAACTAAAAGTTTTACTTCTTAAAACCCCGTTTAGTGGCTGGACCCCGGCTATTATCAGAGTGGCATGAAATGGCGGCGCTTGTTCCTCGCTGGATGGGGGGGGACACTCAAATGTCAAGGTGACAAAGAGAGATATTTGAAAAGTCTCATGACACACACATGAGCTAATCCAAGTGACAAAAGGAGAGCACGTCCTTTTGTCAAGGTGTCTTTACAGTCTGCTGCTCCGGGAGAAAAGTACAACCGGCCAATCAAAGGGCTCCGTGAGGAACAACGGGGGGAGACTATTTCTGTCCAACCACGTCTCCCACCTTCACTTACAACCAAGCATGAAATGACCATAATAACAAATGCAAGACGATTTACTCCGATCCAGCAGGCAGCAGATGATTGAGACTTCTTCACAGGCGGAATCCCGTCATGTTGACCATCCTGGTTTTTTTAAGAGATTAAGGCCAATCCAGTGAGCCGAGTTTAAGACTGATTTTAAAAAGCTGTTTCCTCGCTCATGCACTGCGTCCTGTGTCGGCATCACCGCGGGGGTTGAGTCTCCCGGCCTGCAGGTGAGGATTGAGGGGCTGGAAAAGAGACCGGTTCACTGTGAGATTCGTAGAGGCCTCTCAGACAGCGTCCCGGCCCCGCATCCCGCCGCTCACCATCGCTCCTCTCTGCTATCAAACCATTAGAATGTGTATAAACACAGATGGAGCTCGTGTATATCATTAAAAGTTTGTACACCTGGCTGTTGGGCGGCGGGTTGAAAGGCTTCATTCACCAAAATAATGGGTCTTTCTCTACACAACCATGGTGTGAATATGCCAACAAAGCTGCTTCAGCATCTTCACATGGTTGTATACGCATGTGTGTTTTTAAATTGATGGGAGAACAAGAGGGGAACCGTGTAATAAAGTCATTCTGTACTGTTTCCCCGAGAAATAATTGCTGTCCTTTGCCTTTGTAGGCCGGCGTCATTCCTCCGCTGTCTGTTCCCCGGGTCCCCAGCAGGGAGGCGGCCTACAGATGACAGAGTAATGCCGCAGCCACTTACACAGAGCGCGTGTACATGCGGGTATGCGCGGCGACATTGTGTGCGAGATCAGGAGCTAACAATCCCAACTCCTGCGGTGAGAAAAAAAAAAAACACAGAAACAGAATAATCAAGTGGACGGCTCCCGCGGAGACATCTGAACTCGTGAAAACAAACAAACGGAGCGGAGGGGAAAAGGAAGGGAGAAATATTCGTCCTTCGCCAGAGCTGTAAGACTCCGGCTACCATGAGAAGAAACAGGAACAAGAGCCTGTAGCTTCACTTGCTAACGGAGAATTGGATATTAATGAAGGGCAACCTGCTGATTTACACTTAACACTGGATTTGAGAAAGATTTGTTAACAAAGTAACATGACTCATTGCTAACGTCAAGGTTTGTACCTTGTTGCTGGGGCAGGTTTTGGCTCTGAGGGCAGTTATAGGCCAGCGGGTTGACGGAGGGCCTGTAGTGCTGCTGCTGCTGCTGTTGCTGCTGCTGCTGCTGCTGATGATGCTGGCTGGAGCATTGAGGGTGGTGAACTGAAGAGCAGTAACATGTCGACATCTGTAAGGGAAGCAGAACAGACTCAAGCACTGAATGATGCATCAGCAGCTCGATTGGAGTCACAGCACTTCACAGCGGCGGCTAAGCGGAAAAAATTAGGAATTAGACGTGAGGCTGGTTTCCACTTTTCAAACGTTCAGCGTCGGAGGTGCTGACCCACCTGCTGGACAGGCTGTTGGATGTAGGTGTGTTGCTGGAGCAGCGGTTGGTTCAGTGTGGACCCGTGATAACCGGCGGGGACCGGCGTGCTGCTGTGATATGCGTTGTTGGCCGCCTGGGTCGGATGCCCGATGGGCTGTCCGTGGAGCACGCCGGGGTGTCCTCCTGATGGTCCTGCCACCATGTAGCTAGCAATCTGCTGCGGATGCGCTCCCTGCAGCATCACAGTGGAGGGGTGATGGTGGTGGTGGTATACGGTGGGATAGTGGCGGGCGTCCGGAGCTCCACTGTCGCTGGGCGTCTGCTGCGCCAGAGTCATGTGACTAAACTGGGTGTTGAGGGCGTCAGGCTGCAGAAGAGACGGGGATTAACACGACACTGCAGCACACAGAATTCAAATTAAAAGAAGTTTCACTTGCAGGTTTGGATTCGTAAAATGTTAAGAAATCGGACGGAGATCTGAAGGCAGAATCTAAAGTGAACTACTTATCATATCACTACCGTCTGCCAGTTCAGGTCATTCCTGACATGTTTTTGGATAAGTAGTGTTTTTAGTCATGGATTATTCAGCGCCAACATCTGCTGTTGAATTAAATATTAATGGAACTTTCCACTGGCATAATTATTCGCAGAGACGCGGCTTTCACTGAAACCAGGTCAGAAATGAGGTTAACTGAATGCATGATCTATATATACGTGGAGGTAAAGGCCCCCGGCTTTATTTAGCTACACCTTTACACTGGAAGAAACAGCTCACACAATAGGTAATTGAGGGGATAATAAGAGATAAGATGAATGCATTTCCCACAGAGGTCATTTATAAGGATCAGTAAGAGGCGGCGGAGGATGATGATGGAGACGAGGGTCGAATTAGAGCTCAGAGAATTGAACCTGAAGCCGAGCAGAATTATTTCCAGAAGGGCCGGTGAGCCAACGATCTGATGTATCAACTCAACAACTCTGAATAAACTACTAATGAGCCGGATCTGGCAGGAGATGGAAAAGAAGTTCTGTACCACGGTGTACTGTTGGTTAGGACAGATGGGCAGGAACTGAGAAGGAGGAAGAGAAGGATAAGAGACCGTTGGGTTGTGGACAGGCTCAGAGGACGGCTGGAGAGGAGGACAGATCGGCTGAGGAGGGAAGGAAAGAGGAGATAGAGGGATAGGAGATGAGGGGGGAAGGTTAGTAAAATGGGGGGAAGTTCGTTGGACCATTCGCTAAGTCCCGCCCCCTTAGTTACTGTTGCTACGGCTTCTTCCATTCAACAAACAACTCTAACAGAGTTATTGCACATATATGATCACAGTGAGGGTCAAAATCGAGTCCTGCCCACTGACCTGAGAGTGGAGGTGATTGGTTGGCTGCTGCTGGCTCGCTGTGATTGGCTGCTGAGGGGTTTTCCCCTGATGCGGGCTCCTGCCAGCGGCGGGCGCGATGCTGGCCGGGTTATAAAATACGGCGCTGCCATTAGGATGGAGGAAAGGCTTGCCTGTCAAATGAAATTCACAAAAAAAAAAAAAAAAAAGAAGTGGTTCACACACAAATAATTCATCATCATACACAGGAAACACATTTGAATTATGTGCCTGGTGGCGCCGGAGGACACGTGCGAACATGGTGGATGAGAGGACGGGAATTAGCAACCCTGGCAGCAAGCGTGGAGTTCAGTTTGTGGGCCAAACGTGCGCATCTGATCTTTCAGGCCCGCAATGAATATTTACAGATTCAACCCATCTGTTGAATGAATTTTGATTACTACGACTAATTTGACAGACAAAAGCGAGTGTCGCCATGCCGACCTGGGATTCGGTCCCGAGCCGATGAGAAATCACCAAATTACGAGAGAGGGACATTTAAACTTTGATTTAATGTGGCAGATTCAGGACAGCAGGGGATTTTGCAATAGAAGCTCATACATATAATTATTCAGCCTCCGTGATCTCTACCCTCGAAGATGAACAGTAGCGAGGGTACCTGTGTGTGGGTTGATCAGAATGCTGCCAGGTGGTATCCCTGAGGCTTCCAGCGTCAACACGTAATAGTTTGTGGCGTCGACAACTGGCATCGGCTGCGAGGGGACGCTCTTGATCATCTCAGGGGCAGCAGGGTGGATTAAGGGCGCGCTGGGTATGTGGGACCGGCAAGAGGCTGAACCTGGGAGAGGCAGCTGGGGACGGGAGAGCGAGCTGGATGACGAGCCGACGCTACTGCATGAACCTGAGGGGGGAATAAAAACAGAGAAGTTATGAAGTTTTCCACCTACATCCTACTCTCCCCAGAAGACAATATCCGTCAGGATGAGCATGAGCTTGTTGCTCTCAGCATGTTCGTTATCCACGTGGGTGGTGGGAAGAGTGGATGGCGATAATGAAGCAGAGGAGAAAATTCACAGTCCTGCCTCTTGCTAATAATACTCCATCTCCTGCATTCTGGTCTCTTGAGGGACCTGGTGATGGAGAAATTGGTAGCTGTGCACCATCTGTGATTGGTTGCTTCCCCCCCCGCTGTATAATTACAAAATGTCGAGCAAAACAGTAAAGAGGCCTCTTCAAAGAAGCCATTGGTTTTTTGGGAGGAGGCATCACAATCTTGCATCCAGTCGAGTTCCTGCATCCATCAAGCTTGAGTAAACGTACAGAAGTCTAAATGTACTTAAAGCATCACGAGTCCATTAGGGAGGAGATTGAGAGTGTGTGTGTGTGTGTGTTTCAACTGTTGTGTTAATTAATGATCATACATTATTCATGACTCTGTTTACAAGCGTAAATGAAACTACCTTCGTGTTGACGCTAATTTCAGCCGCCGTGTTAATACTGTCTGCTGGTGTAGCGCCACACGTCAGATGTTGGAGGCTGGTTTGTTTGGTGGACGACTCCACCTGTCTAACGAGGGATCCTGTGTTTACGTTACTCAAAGCAGCGACAGGCGGCTTCATAATCCGACACAAGGTTTGATATGACATCCCTCGCTCAGTTTACACATCATATAGAAGTACAGCTATTAAACAAACATCATCAAGTATCCCTCTTAGTGTTTGATTGTCTGTATTTCCCGCCGGGACTCATAAAGTAGCTTTAAGGCAGTGGAGTAGAAACAGGAAACAGTTCCTCAGAGATGAAGAGTGCTTGAACAAACACGTTTAGTTAAATTCCCTAACTGGGTTCACAACAAGGGGAAGAACAAAGAAGGATCTGACCAAGAACAAAGATCATGTCGTAATCTTATCAAAGAACGCAGAAGTATTAGACTTCAATTTCCGCGGTATCAGAAGAATTTCATCTCTGTGTTATGAGCCAGGTATTTTCAGGTGGAGAAGCACGGGAAGGTTATTTTAAGGCCGAGAAAATCGGCACAGGCGAGATTGTCTCCTCGACTTTATACTCTGGAAACACAAAGTGAGGGCATCCTGCTGCCTTGTAAACAACTTTAAAACAACTGCTCAGGGGAAATAGCCTGCCGCTGCCTCCGCCGCCGCTGCTGCTGCCGCCCTGTGAAAACAAACAAACAAACTGGCGCGAACAGAAAATGTCGGACAGAATTGGTGCCAGGGAAGGAAAAAGGGCCAACGCAGGATTTCCACTTAAAGTCCACTCATATAATCTCTTCCAATCAAATTACAAATGTATCATATATCACCTGCAGTTCGGGAGCAGCTCTACCTTCCTCTCAGACATGTTTCTTGGCAGCGTTTACACTGATGCATTATTCAGCCGCTCCTCACTGCTACATTTTGTACGACTGCTGCTGCAACACTTGTTAAGAGCCTCTTCCATCATCGCGTTGCGGTACGGTTATTAGTTTTGACAGCTGTCCGGCTACAGGGCGGCCCACAGACTTTATCGACCACGGCAGGACAACAAACATTTGTTCTGATAAGACATTCAGGGACAGAAACGCTCGCGGCGCCAGAGGGGTTTGCTACGAGCTGGCTTTTAGCTACAGAGGCTTCTAATCAGTGAAGGCGTCGTCCTCCTGCTGCAGCAGAGTTAACAGGAGGATGTACAATGAGAGATATTTATATTTAAGTGTATATTCATAACTGGCGTCATGTGTTAGATCTGTGGATGGCAGAATATTGACTGCTAATCTATTAAATTGTGTTTAAAACTGCCTTCATGAGCAACACACACACACACACACTCGGAGTATTCCCTGCTATTGTGTCTAACATCTAAGCTAATTAGTGTCTAAACAAAACAGCTGTAGTCCGCCTCCCTCCGTGCCCGCTGTCGCCCTTGCCTGTTTTGGAGAGCCTCCCGGTGCTCTTGCTGCTGGCCGTGCTGTCCCCTCGGACGAGGCCGGGGGAAATGCCGCTGAAGCTGCTGGCCTTGGTGATCGCGGGCCGCGGGGCGAGCCGGTTAGAGCTGTCCGAGCTGTCAGTGCTGCTCCACGGCCGGGGCTCGCCGTGCCGCGGAAGCGTTTCCGTCTCTGAGCTGCTCTGCCAGCTGGCGCCCGACCGACCGGCTCGTGACCTGACGAGGAGGAGAATTATGCATCATTCTCCAGCACGCTGTACTTCTGTTTTTATCTCTGAAGGGGTATTTCAAATCTCTTATGCCTGAGTAATAATTCAGTTGTATTGATTAAATAAGACGCATATAAATACTAAATAATTTAGCCCCCAGTCTAGACTGCTCAGCGTGTTATGAAAGCTTGTGAAATTAAAAATAATAAAACTCTTAGAAAAGTGGGAGAAAGCACTAAAGCAGACATCTGATATCTTTGCTCTGCTCCTGAAACATTAAACACGGTTTGTAATCATCTTGTAACACCACATTCAGCAAGTTCATGACCGGGTATTTTTGGAACAATATAAAAGAAGATATATATATATATATTTATATTCTGCAAGGCTGCGTCTTCTCCCAACAAAACATTTCCGTCTAAGCCTGATCGATCTAAGATGCATTAAAAAACAAACAACTAAATGGTTTCATGGTTTAATTGGCAAGCTCCGGTGCAAACAGGGCCGATCTACATGAGGAAGCCTGCGCAGAAAATCCTATTAAACAGAAGCTTTCTCAAGCAGCAAAAACAAATCCTCAGATCAGCACTCCTGCTCCTGAGCGAGCCGATTAAGACAGACGGCGATTCAGGGGATTTTTTTCCTGCCTGCGGTTCGGTCTCTAAAAAGAGCAGAACGATAGGGCGGACCTACCTGAACACTTGCCGCCTCTGTTGGGTGCTCATGTGTGTGTCTTCATCCTGAGCGCTGTGGGGAGGAAAGACATTAGGCGCCGGCAAAATGAGATCTCCACCATTTTATAGCGCGACGGAGCCGCTCGGAACAGCAAAACTATAAAAAGTGATGGTTTAAAATAGAAGCTGTGGTTATATTCCAGGGATGAAATCGGCTTCACTTCGGCACGTTAAGGGATGATTTATCTTTCATATTAGACGATTCAACCGAATGACAGTCGGTGGTGATGTAATTAATTTGACAACTTACCTTCTATCCAGTATGAAGTGATCTCCCTGTCAGGGACAAGGAAAACTAGTCAGTTACAGATGTGCACACAATTGGTGCAGAGAGATCTTTTGCATAAATAAAAAACAAGATAACAAATCTTCCTGCGATTTGGACTCCACAGTGTTAATCAGTCAATTTAAAGATTGTTTGCAGGGCCGATAATAAATCTAACTCCTGCACAAAGATGCAGCTCCGAGTCGGAGCAACACGTCTATAAAATTCATTTATCCAGCTGTGTAATTTGTGCAGAAGAAATGACTGAATTTGCACATGAATAGAAATAACAGATTTGTGCAACATGCCCCCCCCCCTCCCCTCCCCTCCCCCAGCCCGCCTACAAAAAAAAAAAACAGCTCTCACATCATGTGCAAATATCCTTTCTCTGGCTCGCTGGTACTCCTCCTCCCTCTCCTCCATCGATTTGCTCCTCTTGTCAGCTTTCAAACGCATTCGGATCTGGCAAGGACACACACACACACACAT